>OOFE01013634.1:0-15237 GCA_900323365.1 Monocentris japonica
GAGGGAAGTTGGCGGGGGAGGGAAGGGGGGAGGCTGAGTGAAGCGGTAAGCAGAGCAGGGACAAGCTCCAATGAAAACAGAGTGTCAGATGTAACACATTTGTGCAAAAGCGGCACTGCTTATAATGACCCACTTCCACTTCTCCACCACTAGAGCCTGGACACGCTGGATACGCGACCTCAAGCACCATCATCAGACTTTAGGTCCATCATCTTTTCATAGCTGTGGATCTACAACGAAAGACCTACGCTTTTGTTGATGTGTCTTCAAAATTTAACTTGATGACACAAAGTATTAGGCTTTTCCTCAAATAGAGAAGACTGACCTAATGTGCAGTTTAGCCCTTGATTTAAAATTATGACAAAGTATTTTTACTGACACAAAGCATGCCCTGCACAATTTAAACTATCACTGTCAGGTATGCTCCTGCACAGACACACACACACACACACACATATATGCACAGCACACAAGCACATCAATGCACATCCAGGGTCATGTTAACTATTAGCTGCTGGGACAGAAGTGCAAGAACTACCATCTCTGCTTCCTGTTTTTCTGGAAATGAAACTATGTCAAAGGCAATACATGCTGGCAGTAAGAAATACTGGCAGTTAAAATCCCTGATCCCTTAAGCTCACACAAATACAGTTCTGTGTACACACACAAACACACTCACACACAGTGCACACCACATTCAAACCAGGGGCAGAGCACAACAGGGGTTCCCATAAATGTGCTCTACTATCCTGCATTCAATCAGAGAGATTTGATCATTGGCATTGGATACCAACAAGGCTTGCAAATAATAATTTTTAGCCATAAATAATTTCCTTTATAAACCTGCTACAGATCAGTGCTGTCCATGGCAGTAAACATTTAGTAACAGCTTGCCATACTCACTCCCAGACTCCTATCCAGGCAGCACTGGGGCTGCAACTGAGAAAAGCAGGGTTTAAAACAGACCCAACAGACCTTGGTGAGACTAGGTGTGGGAACACAGCACTCCAGGGTCCCACTACAAATAGCTTTTTGATGTAGCTGACAATGGATGTTGCACCTCTGAAGAGAAATAATAGGGGGGTGTGAGAGAGAGAGAGAGTAGAGCAAGAGATTTGTGGAAGAGAAGGGGCTAGAGAGGGAGAGGCCAAGCAAAATTTATGTTTATTTCTTTAGAAAAAGAGGCGCAACTCTATCAGGCAACGTGGACATCCTTCTGTAATAGAAACATGCACAGATAGATACGATATGCTGGTGAGCTGTAATTGCTTCCTGATTAATTACAAATTAAGTGTTGTATATACCTTCGAACTGAAACCGGACAACAGACTTTGGTTGTACTGTGAGTGAGTGACAAGGTCTTTGTGCATGGGTGGAGGGTGGTGGTAGTAAAGGAGTGAGGGGAGGGGTGTCACAGCTGTTGTTGACCCCTAACCTTAAATCCTACCAACCTCTTACTAGTCAGGTGTAGGCAGCAGTAGACAAGTAGAAGATTTGTTGCTATGGGAATCTCCTTGTTTCTACTCACACATGGTCACTTTTACACACACGCACACAGTCCACTGCATCCATACTTGTGATTTCAGAAGCATTCTGATATATTTGACATGGATATTCTCCTGCTGTTCTGTCCTATATGTGCTGTTGTATGTACTGTAGGTCTGTTTGTCCCGTAGACATGTTCAGCTAGATGTTATTTCTAGTGATGTTTCCAATCACCCCCTTACAGATTCATCAACATCCACCATTCAATTCTAAGACCCCCCCAGGCCCACTCCATTTTGGCCCCCAGTAGCATCTAGCTCATTGACCCCCACACAGATCTCTTGGCCCCTATAGACGGTGAGAGATTGTACAGGAGACAGGGTCTGGGTGGGGAGAGAGAGGGGGGTCAGGAGCAATCGGGAGGAGCACTTCTTCAGGAAAAGCATTAAAGAGGCAAGTATTGATTCAGGATTTTAAATGTTTTTCACAGTGATATATCCAATTAGCCTCTGAACCCTCTATGGGTGTAGAGCAGGCTCCCCAGAGGCCAGGGATAGAGCCAGGATAAGGCTTTTCCTCAGGCCCCCACAAAATGATAGGAAATAGATAATACCTGTTAGAGTCCAGGCTCATAGCACAGAGGGCTTGAGGAGACGTAGGAAAAAAATTTAAAAAGAAAGAAATCTTGCATTAATCCATAACGCTGCAGAAATTCTAGAGTGAAACTGAATATTTCTTTTCCATAAATCTAGCCCTCTCCTCCCCGTTCCCTGAAGAAAAAAGAAAACAAAAAAAAACAACATTCTATACAGTCTATAAAAGTCCAGTTCTTTTGACGTGTGTCTGTTTTTACCATGCTCCTCTCTCTCCGCTCTGAGTGACATGGTGAGTTGTTTGGGCAGTGCGGACAGCTCCTGGATATTGGTGAGCTTTAATGCTCTCTGCACATCCATGTCTCCCTCCTCCTTGCCTCCCCCTTCCCCCGCTCAATCGATGGTAAGTTATTTAGCAGATAAAAGAGTTGGATCAATCCAGCAGCACATATCAGAGTGCCAGCAACTTGTGTATATTACCTTCTGTGTGTATGTGTATGTGTGTGTGTGTGTGTGTGTGTGTGTGTGTGTGCGGGCATATTTGTAGTTGTGTGTTTTTATAGTCTAAACATGTGTGCCTCTGTCTGTCTGTCTGTCTGTCTGTCTGTGTGTGTACATGCATGTGCACCTGTGTTTGTCCTTGTGTGTGTGTGTGTGTGTGCACACGAACATGTCACTGCCAGTGGGTCAAATCCATAGTGAAAGAGATACTGAGGAGGTACATAGACGGGGTCTTCCTAGAGAAGAAAGGCATGAGAAAACCAAAGGCAGGCAGAAGGAGAGAGTGTGTCCTTGGCTGTTGAAAGAGAGTCACTTCTTTTCATTTTCATTTTAGTGTCATGTACAGACACTACTTGCTGGGGCATATTGCCTATTGTAAACATTTAATTTGATTCCATTCATCATTTTGTGTCTGAATTGGGGCAACTGAACTGAATAAGTGAAAATGGTGCAAACCAGATAGGCTAAGTACTGACTATAATTGAAATGGAATGTGAGAGGGAGAGAGACAGTGCAGGAGTTTGTGTGAGAAAAGTGCAGAGCTCAAATGCATAACAAAGTGAGACAGAGGGATAGAAAAATGGAGGGATAAAGAAGAAGGAAGTGAGGGACAAGACACTGATTTGAACATTATACAGGTGAGAGAGAAAATGTTTAATGATAGTGATGAGAATGCTGTGAGAACTGTCACAGCACACTGACACACACACACACGGACACACAAATACAAGCACACAACACTCGAGACTTGTAACTTCCAAATGCACAAATGCACACTCGCACAAAACACAGGCGCACACACCACACACAGACAAAAACACACTTAAAATGATGAGTGAGTCATTGCATTGCCCAGCAGGGCCTGGGGAGCTGGGGATTTCCACTCGGAGAAAAACAGGTGACATCTGCCCAGCTCCCACACAAATCTATGTACAGTACAGCTATGTACAGCTGCTCTGTGCGCGATAAACCTAGTGAATGTAGGACAGGTAGAAAGAACCTATTAAACAGTGTATGTGTATATGAGGTAGAGAGAAAGAGAGAGAGAGAGTGAGACAGAGAGAAAATGGGGTGAAAGTAGCCAAAGGTCACCTGCCACAGACAGCTGAGACACCTGCCAATGTGATTAGAGCCACACACGCACACCAATCATACCAGTGCCAAGGTCCCCACCCCCAGTGATCCAACTTTGTGCTTACCCATATACACAGTTTAGACGACCATGCCTGGCCTGTTTTCACCTCAAATAAAGTTCACAGAGACCGAACACAAATAAATAAACAACGTCCTAGCCTAACACCAAACATCGCTCGGCCCATCTTCCTGTCTCGCTGCTTGGGTTTCAAACACACTTCCTTCTTCCTTTCAAGTGACATGTGGACCGTTTCCACCATCCTGCCTGTCTGCCTCTCTGTTGGTTTCTCCATTATTTCGTCAGCGTGAATTAGGCCGGGGACACACTGGAGGATTATCGGGCCGATTAACACCATATTTGGCCTTCCCAAAAATCAGAGGGGAAATCCCAATAAGAGTCTTGGTCAGGACCGATGGTCAGCAGAGATTATTATGTAGTTTGAGAGGTTTAAAAGATTTGATGTTAACCACCCCTAAGTGACTCACACTGATCTCTGATCTCTTGATAATATCAAACAACAACACTGTACCTAATAATTTGGGGACCCCTGTGTTCCAGTGTGTCCTGATCCTCAATATATCCTCTGTGTTTCTGTTTGTTCATCCATCCATCCATCCATCCATCCATGCCTATGAATCTGTCCATCTCTGGCTAGCAGTTTATCTATTTGACCATCCCAATGTCCAACCATCCACCCTTGCACTTGTTGTTTCTGTCAGTCAGTCCATCTATCCATCCATCCATCCATCTGTGGGCCAGTAGAGAGACACAGGCCTAGCATCGATTCCTCTGTCTGTGGTGGGCAGAGAGATGTGCAGTGTGGGGATGGCCATCGGGGAGTGTTTGACAGAGACCGATATTACTCATCCCGGACAATATCCTAAAATGGCTAATTATACGGACCAATTACCTGGCTAATTAGACAATTATCCAAGCAGACAATCTATTGGCTGGAGGAGATCAATACAGGGAGGAGATAGAGGAGAGGTTGGAATTTACTTTTTATCACTCTCCTCACCTGCACCGCACTAGAAGCTCGGAGATGCTCTATCGGTTGTACACGGATAGTTTCGGTATAGTATGATGTAGTTTAGCCTATGGGCCTAAAATCAAGACATTAGTGATGATAAAACTCTTGAGAAACCTTTTACTTTTCCTTTCACACATTCCCAAGTCAAGTCACATTTACTTTTTTAGTATAACCCTCACAGAGGACAAGGAAAAACTCCCACACATTCCCCTTTCCAACTTACTCCTCCTTGTTTCCCTGTCTGATTGTAATTTGAGTGTGTTTCCTCCAGGTATGTGTGTGTACTGTAGGCAGGGGAGAGGTGAGAGTGGATTTGTAGGGAAGAGTCACAGCTGCCGTTCCCACAGGACAGGCAGAGTGAGTTGAGTCTCACTGTAGACCTTATCTGATCAACACTTCAACAGTAAAGACCTCCTTCTCTCCTTCTATTGCCCTACTCCGATCTCTGTTTACTCTCTGTCCCCCTCTCCCTTTCTCGCTGGCAAAATCACACAAAGGGTTCATCTTTCTCAGTCGGTTACTGTATGTCTCTGACACAAACAAATGGGTACACACAGGCACAGGTGCACACACACACACACTCACTGCTCCTGCTCCATGTGCATAACACTGGCAGCCAGTCAAAGTGGCCCTAAATTGTATTAAAATAGTGCAGTGCTCGTCGCAAATTTACATGCGAATTAGGGAGAGTAGAGGTAATTACTCCGGGCCAATGCCGCTAATTGAATAAGGGTGCAGCCTTTTCTCTCCTCTCTCCGTTCCTTCTCTCTTCTTTCATTCTATATGCATGCCGCTCTACGCTTTCCTCTACAATGTCATTATGGCACTGCTTTGACCTCTTCAAGGGCCCATTGTCCAAAGCATAGGCAAAAGAAAGCAAGGGAAGATGTGTTGTGTGTGTGTGTGTGTGTGTGTCTGTCTGTGTATGCGAGTGTCTCTGTGTGCACTTCTAGACAGGCGTATGTTTGCAGTGATAAGCTGCAGCAGTGATATGACTCTGAGGGTCTACTGTATGTGTGTTCGGCAATGTTGGCATGTTTGTATAGCAAAGTCATATGGGAAATGAGGTGGATAAAATACATGCAGATAAGACGTAGATGTGCTGTTTGGTAGGTATTGCCATTCTCTGCAGGTCCTGTGGGAAAGGAATCAGAGAGAGGAGAAAACACAAGCAGATAGGTAGACATGACCAAAACACAGCCTGGGACACACACACAAACAGCCCGGGGGCTTGTCTGAAGAGGGCCTCGGCGAACACGCAGTCTTTGAGGTGTGGTGTGTATGTAAGAGTAACTGTCACACTGACATACAGAGGCCATTCCCACTGGAGCATTTGCATGGCAAAGTGTTGGATGACTGATTCCCAGGTCTGCTTAATTCTGTAATGACAGAGTTTCACAATGGGATGCTGCCAATGCATTTTCAGCATTGTGTCCCAGCATAACATTTGCATTGGGTCCATGCTGGTTTGTATATGCCTGCAGAAAGATTTTACCCTTTTCAAAATGCTCTCTCAAAATTTTCTTTTGATTGAAATCAAAAAAAAAAAATTCACTGATTGAATGTGAATTAACTTTCATAAGTATAAATGATCATTAGTAAAGTGGCATGACAGAGAGCTATTGCGACTGACAAATGCCAAATTCTCTCCCTCCTGCTCACACTTTAATATCTTCATCAAAGAAATAGACATACATCTTTCCTATTGTAGGTCTGTGTGTCAGCCATGCTGTGTGAAGGGGAGAGGCTGGCTGCTCTCAGGACTGTCAGCCTGTGGCTGTCAGCGTTATCAGATCTAACCCACTCAGGGAGAACTAAATACACTCTCTCTCAGTTCCTCTCTCTCTTTCACACACACACACACACACACAAACTCAAGCAGAGACTCGACAACACACACAAACTTGCACACATGGCCATACAAGTGGGTACACGTGTGCACATACACACAGGCAGTATACACACACATGCATGTTAATATACAGATTCTCACAGGATCAGAATGTTTGGATGTGAACCTGAACATAACACCTGAACATAACACCTGAACATAACACCTGAACATAACCCTAACATAAACACAAAATGAGCTACAGAAAATGCAGCAACTTGTGGATTTTCTCTTTTGATTTTTTATATCATTCAATATCAAACAACTTCAAATCCACGGGGATAAGGATTCAGGTCATGTTCATGTCTGTGTCAGTGCGTGTGTGTATGTGTCTTTCCTTGTGGCGATATTATGAGTGAAAATACCTGCTGACGCACAACAGCCAGACTCGGAGGTCAAGCACTTCAGAGCCCGCTCTCATTGACATGTAGCCCCAGGTAGCGAGTGCACGTTCTGTCAAAGTGTGTGTGTGAGTGCCAGAGAGAGAGAGACAGAGAACAAAGACAGATAGAAAGTGTGCGTGTGAATAACTGTGCATGTCTATGCCCGATTGTGTCTGTATGTCAGCCTGTCTGTCTGCACCCAGTTCTATTGCCCCAAACAGAGCTCCAGGCCAGCCTGTGTTTCCTGGCTAAGGGCAGTTAGTGTGGTTAGAGTGTTAACAGGAGGGAGGCAAAACGAAAGAACAAAAGACATGCCTGCAGCCAACACAGAAACGCCTGGCAGAAAAAGGGGGCAATCTCCATGGGGGTGAGGAGGGATGAGGGAGTGAGAGAAAGCAACGGAGGGATGGTGGAGGAGAGGGGCAAGCAATGGAGATAATACAACAAATAGATTGTGAGAAACCTTTAAAAATGTGATGTGTCAGTCTCTCCCTTTCTCTGTCTTTCTCACACACACAGAGAGTCCTTGGGTTGGGAGAAAAGTGGAAGATGTGTCGTCATGACTGCTCTTTACAGTAAACAGAGTCCTCACAGCTCCTCTATCTAACTAATCCTCTCAGCTCCTGTCAAACAAACAGAGGAGAAGAGAGAGAGAGTTAGAGATAAAGGGATGAAAGGAGAAATAAACAGAGAGGTGAGCGACAGAGGGGGGGTAAGTAAGGATACAGAAGTGATGAATTGTGTTTAGATTGTGTTCTACCCTTCAAGATAGAGAAACTGGTCGCGAGTGACTGACATGGTTCTGAGGGATTTGAGGAGCATGTGTGCATGTTTATATGTTTATGCTCTTATACCATCAAAACCCCTTTGCCTCCCAAATGCATACATACACACACACATACACCTGCTCTGTCCCCGTCATTACTCCAGGCTCTAAAGATAAACGTAGTTGTTGACAAGGAGCCGTTCTGGAGCGAAAGTAGATTCCCAGTTAAAACACAAGAAGACAGGCAACAGAACCATATCCACCATGTGTACTGGTGCACATAGGAAAATCCAAGAAGAGGTCTCGTATTTATTTTGTCCGAGACACTAAAATGAGACTAAAGGTATTTTCTCCTTTTTCACAAATTAAACTACATAAAAGCTCATGTTGATATCACTGATCAAAACAAGAGATCTCCAAATGATCTTAAATAAGTGTCATTTAGCGCTCCAGAATATGTGACCTGCATGCATGAGACCATGAGATTCGAGAAAGATCTCAAAGAAAACTCAATATGATGTTTTATGACTCCTATGTTTTGGATGATTCTTCTCAAACATGCACAGTTTTCACATCCTGGTGCATTTTTCTATTGAAGTCATGGGGGCAGCAGCCATATAGTAGGAGCTTATTACTATTATACATGCCACACATGTTAGCATCTTCAAATTTATCTCATAAATTCTGTCTTATTCTCTCTAGTGTTTCCCCCTTGCTCCTAAGGGGGTGATACAAAATGATACAAAATTGAGATCTTTCCTATTTCTTGAGAGATGAAGGAAAGGCGACTGAGCAAAAGATTTTTCCTCCGAGGAGGAGTTATTCTCTGATATAGTGATCTGGTTGTTGCAGGGGTCAGCCCATCTTTAACCACTCACACATACAAGCAGGTCCAAACACACACATTCACGCACACTCACACACACATACAAATACAAACATAAGCGCTTGCACATGCACACATACACAAAGACATGAACACATCCTGGTACAAAAAAACTATGATATTTGCTAATATCCACATGGCTTTAAATAGCAAACCACAAACAATAATATTAGTCTGGTACATTAGATTTACATTTCCCATCAGGGGCATATGATCACCCCCCTCTGTTCATATATATCTACCCATTTGTGGGGGGGGGGCGGTCAAAGCTAGGCCAGTCAACACCAGTTTTTCTACACTGACCTGTCATAACCACAACATAAACAGGTGGATCAGAGGTAAAGTGGAAGTCAATAGAATTTATCCTCTCACTCCCCATCAGTGTTATCAGACCAAGCCTAAAGTAGACTACAGTTTTTACTCAAGCAGTGATTCCTTCTACAATTTCCCACCTTTTAGATTAATCAGATAATCTCAGATAATTTGCTGTTATCATCCTGTTTATTCCTGCAGTAGAGCCACACATGCCCTACATTCAGATAACTTGAAAACTTGCAAACATATGAAACAAAACTGTGACAGCAAAGTGCCTCACAGTATATGTATGCACCACCAGCCTTCCATGAATCGCAGTTCACAATGTACTATCACCTTTTTCTCTCCCGAGTCCCACCTCTTATCTACTACTGGAATAACTATTGAACAATAATAATAATAAAAAACTCAACTGTATTTCTACCACCAACAATGGAGAGCTAGCTGTGTGATTTGCTTTGAATTATGATGGGATCAGAATGGATATGAAATATTCATCTGTGGTCTCCTACAGCGACGGCATCCCGTTAAAAAGGCATTGATTTGACAAGCCAAACAAACGCTGATGAGGCCCGATAATCAATAGCGGCATTGATGACAGTGTGTGGTGGCCCTGGGCTCCGAGCAATTGGACGGGCCCACTGTGAATAATGAATGAGGAGATCCCTGATTGATCAGTGAGGTTGTCTCTCTATCAGACACTCAGCTGGCATTTCAATGGGCTCCGTCCTCCAGCGCTGGAGACAACACGCCAACAACCCCCGCGTCTCGCAGGATTGGTCACATCACAGCCTTCCAGCAACATGAAGGACGGAATAAATCATGTGTATCAATACGGTCCATTCAAAATGGAAAAAGTGGTTTTTTTAACCTCTGAATGAGAGTATATTGTATAAATGCTGTCAATAAATGAGGGCGACGAGAGAAATATGAGGGGGTGGATTATAGGCAGGGTCGAGACAGGAAAGGAAACCTTAAGGGTCTTTAGTGACTTTGTCCTTGGGTAGAATGTCTGGACTGTTTGTCTGTCTGTGTGTCGCAGGGACTCAAGGGTGTATGTGAAGGGTGCACTCTCACAGTCATACACACACACACAGGCATAAAAACCCACACACCGGTGACAGCAGTGGTAGGTGTGTTGCATTCTGTAATTTCCCTGGCTTCTCCACACCAGTGCTGAATGTCAACTCTCTTATTCTTTTGTACTTCTAGAAGGAGGGGAATGATGAGGGGAACAAAAACACCAAACACAACAAAAAAGGTCCTCAACAATGCTGCTATCTTCACGGCATCTACTCTCGCTCCGTCTCCTTCTCTTCACTCTCCTCTTCCTGTCTATCCTTTTGTGCTCCCCCCCTATTCACACTCCCTCATAGAATATCATTTAGCTCTGCCCTTGAATCCTCCTCCATAAGTGAACACATTCAGGTGCACTGTGAAAGAGTTCAGAAGAAAGAAACTGGGCGGAATGTCGCCGCAGCAATGACACACTGCTTGTGATTCATCGTTGTCAAGGTAAGGGTCATATATGTTGCACATGTTTTGTGTTGGTGTTAGCATCAGAGGCCCACACACACTCTCTCTGTTCCTTAAGGCTCGCTCCTTTCAAAGGGAAAGGAAGAGAAAGATGCAGGTAGTAATGAAGACTGTTAACTAACACCCTGTGCTCCAGTATTTGCTTTACATAATGATAAACTATACCAGGCTCTCTCTCTCTCTCTCTCTCTCTCTCTCATTGAACTCTGAGTTTCTCTCCCAGAGTGAGTATTTATTTCGATGATGAAGATGATGCAAACGAGGGTGCGTTGATCCGTCAGGCCAATAAGAAACCTCTTCATCATTTGGCCGCCCTTAATTAGCCAATTCATCAGGTTTGGCTTCATCTTAAAGACCACCCCATATCATCCTCTCCCATTATTTCTCTTTTCTCTCTCTTTCCGTCTTGTTTTTAAATACATCTGTACCTCTTGGGCCCCCATTCTCACTCTCTTATTTTCATTTCTTTGTTGCTTCCTTCTTTCTCAGCCTATCCCTCACTCCTTACTCGCCTGCTCATCTTTCCTCCCGCTATCCCTCGCCTCTCCTCTATAGCACCACTGCATATAAATGCAGGTATAGAGAGGTATTGATCCGCAAGGGAGAGAGCCGAGAGGAGAATGACTCTGATCCACATCTAGCTTGGGCCTCGGGACTGTTTCTATTGTCTAGAACCAAAGGATTGAATTCAACATTGAGGCAAAGCCCTGTTCAACATTCAAAACAAGTTTACAATATCCTCAAGTGGAGATCTTACCTTGAGATGCTGGATATGTTTCAACCCAAAGAGTCAACATTTCCCTGGTCAAAAGCCAAGCCCTTCTCCCTGTCCCACTTCCCACCAACTTTCAACTTCCCTGGGCAGACTCTCTGCTTCATCTCCCTCTCTGTCTGTCCTCTAAAGGTTAAACTGCTCCTGTGCCTCTATATCCCTCTAAAAGAGTTAACATTGCTTTGGCCACAGGCCAAACTACAGTGCTCCCTATGGGGTTCTTATCCAAGATGGTTAGCCTGAACACAAACCTACAGTTATTGTATATGAGTCTCCATCACCATAGGAAATAGCCATGCCACTGTGGGACAATGTGGGGCAATGTGGGACAATGTGGGACACTGTGGTCCATCAAACCCCCAGTAGAGTAAGCAGTCTTTGGCAAGGTCCCAGTTCCACCTCTCTTCTCCCAGGAACCAACCTTGTCCCTGGAGTCCAGCCAGCCAAGGTCTCCTTCTGTGAACTCCTGAAAAACTGGACAGTCTCTGCTGTAAGAAAGAGAACAAGAGAGCAATGGAGAGTGAAAATAGCTAATACCAATGTTTGTTCCTCTCAATTACAGTTTTAAATGGAAATCAATGTAGCAGGGGGAATGAGCAGGGCCCTGAACGTTGGGGTGATAATCACATTAAGACAGGGCTTAAATCAACACCAGACCTTGGCCTCTGGAGGGGGAAGAACAACACAGAAGGAACCAAGACTATTTCATTCTGTCTCTCTCTCTCTCCCTCTCTCTATCTCTATCTCTCTCTCTCTAGTAATCTATCTATCACTCTCACACAACAGTTGTCTCCAGCCCCCAAACCGCTGTCTGGTTGCTGGGATACCGGCCATAAGTTTCACCATGGTAACATCTGGAATAAAGGTGGGTGGGCAGGGTGCCAGCGCAGGCTTGGAGTTTCACTGTGGCCATAAAACTAACAAAAATAAATCTCTGTTCAACTGCTCTTCCCAGCACGGCACAGCACTATCACATACACACACACGCACGCATACACACACTTGCACGTACACACCAAGCCATGCACACCTCTAAATCTCAGCCAATCTATTTCAAGTTAACTGTTTCTCAGCTCCTATAACAGACAGTGAGGAGCATTGCTTTTGGTGCCTTGTATATAACAGCCTAAATAGAGGGTTGAACACGGTGCTAAATGGGTATATTATGATGCACAATTTGTATGACAGCCTTTCAGCTATAAGTGAAATGTGGACAGGTAAAGTGAATACCAAACACTCCCTCCCTCACCAACTACTGCCGAGGAGCAGCTGAGCAAGGCACTTAAAGGAAAATTCCACGCTCAGATACTTTTACACTTGTATCATCAATTTGTGATGGTCAATGCATTCCAGTGATGTGATGAAGTGTGTGATGAAGTGTGCAATTGACCTTTTTGTTGAATCCACTGTCTCTCAACCTGCCTCGTCTACTTTATTTAGTGATTTCCTACATTTCTGCCCTGGAGAATTTGACTTGTTGTACTCATTTGGGCGGAGAGAGCAATAACAATAATGATAGCGATAGTGATAGTACCAGCAAGAGGGCAAAAGCTTCCAGTTGAGAAGACGAAGACTGCGTTATACTAGTCCCAGATGTAACAGTAACAGGCCACTTAGCTTGCTAGCTAAGGTTTGCAACTGAACTGTTAGCAAACATAGCTTATAACATATCACATACATACTGTAGGAGCACTGCTTATAAAACAAATGTGATTCACTATAAAATGAATCGAATTTTATAATATGAAAAATATATCAACATACTTTACTGTTTTGCAGCAGCCGATGCAAACTAATAGAGGAACTAATGAAGAAGATGAAGAACCCAGAAGGAAGTTCTATCAGTGTCATCAAAATTGTAATGTAATGAAGCTTTTGAGTTTTCACAATAATACAACGTGTACTTTCTTGAATTAAAGTACTATAAAGTACTGGCATAATATGAACAAAGTATTTTTTACCACACCATGACCAAGTTTGAGAGTGACCAGGTATAGAGGATTATACAGAGAAGCATTGTGTCCCACCCTGAATGACTGACCTAAATTTGTCATTTGCAGACAATGGCGCCATGGTGTCCGAGCAATGGTAAAAAGAGCATGTGTGCATCCAGAGTGCATCTGGAGTTGTTCAGAGCCCAATAAACAAATACAGTGTTGGGCCACTACAGTCAGCCAAAACACAATATTCCCCTTCCTACCTGCTAAAACACTAACATGCAGCCTCCCCCTCCCTCTGTCTCTTTCTGTGCCTCTCTCAATATTGTCGTCACAAGCCCCACCTCCCTATGCCCATCCAATGTAGTAGGATACAATACCCTGATGCTGGAGGGTAGAACACACACAGACACATGCATGCACACACACACACACACACACACACACACACACACACACGCAGGTCCCACCTCCTGTGCACGTCCTCTATGCTTGGAGGGTGAAGATATGCAAAGCGTCACTATCATCAAAACAAAAACTGCAGGGGAATATAGGGCAATTGAGGGAATTAAAATGCATCCCTGGAGACATGTCTTTCTTTCTCTTCCCCTTGCTCTCTTCTCCTCTCTCTTCCTCTCTCTACCCCAGGATCCCACTATTCTAGCTGCAGAGATTCACATTACTGTGTGCATACACTGGCCAGGTGCTGGTCAGAAGAGGAGAGGAGAGGGAAAGAGAGGTTGGCCATCAGTCAGACACTCATCAATAGCTTCTTCCTACATCTTTACCTTTGATGGACAGATAATTACGAGTCAGACGGCCACATAGATGGGCGGAGGGGTGGACAAAGAGAGGGATGGATGGAGGGATAGTGAGTGGAGGAGGTGAAGGAAGAGGAGGCATAAGTGAGGGGACAGAAGTGTGCGTCCAGCCAATGTCCAGACAGACACTGGTCAATAAATCAATGAGGGGGTCATGAAGGCAGGTGGTTAGAGAGTGGCTATTGAGAGCTGCTCTCTTCATCCGATTGGCTGGATTAGCACCAGAATAAAAAAACACTCTATTCTCCATACTTTCTCCTGTTCTCTGCCTTTCTTCCTTTCCCCCCTCCTTTCAATCTCCTCACCACCACCACCACCCAACTATGTCCTTTACACAAATCAAAGGGATGTTGAACTATTGTGGAAAAAATACTCTAAAATCTCTACTCTAAAATACTCTAGTTGTTTTAGATACGTTTTACGGTAGTTGGGTATGAATGGAGGTAGGATTCCCCAAGACACTTGAGTTGTTTTGAACTAAATCGCTACAGTAAATGTTTTTGTTTGAGATATAATAGTGTTTTGATACATCTTCACTGGAGAGAAGGCACAGCCAGCCACCCGCACGTTCTGCTTTAATCCATGCCACTTAATCTTTGTGGAAAAGGCTTCGCTTATCATGTCTCCCGCATGTAAGTGTGTTTTTATCTTCTCCTTTTCCTCTATCTCTTTCTCTCTCTCTCAAACACACACACACACACGCACAAAGGCACATATAAACACAGTCACACACATACATACACAAAAACACACAAAGAGACACACTCAGTTTGTAAAGTAGGTGCATGTAATTACCTCAGTACAACGGTGCTACAAAATGCCAGACAGTGTTTGCATCAGCGTGTGTGTGCTCAGAGTTTTGTAATTAGCAGAATACATTTAGATGCATTTGGCTGGAACACTCCTGGGAGAATTCCTGTTTGCCGTGTCTGGCTCAATCTCTCTCTCCCTTTATTCTCTTTCCCTCTCTCACACTGCCTACAGTACTTCTTCTCTTCTTTCCAATTTTCCTATCAAACTCTTCCTTCCTGCATTGGTGCTTTGTTCTGTCATTTCCCACCTTTACCAGAGAAGGGCCAAGCACCGCTTCACCCTTGTGTGTCTTTTGCATTATGGGAAACCCAGGTGTGGAGTACTGTACTTTGAGATGCTGTCTACTGTGGCATTTCATAACACAGGACACACG
>OOFE01013635.1:0-13782 GCA_900323365.1 Monocentris japonica
GAAACTGTAAAAAGAAGACAGTGAAGTACTGTAGTTTAGAGAGCATATAGGACACTTAATGACATAACTCAATTAATCAGAACTGTTAATATCATCACCAGCATCGGCATGAAGGATTTTAATGGTTACATTCGGTGGGGCAAATCTGTGTTTGATTTCATCAAATTGTGTATCCTCCGCCTTTTTCCAAGCAAATAATAGCCGTCGGCACAATCACACATGACTGCTTCTTGTCCACTTTCGTAACAGAAATGATGGCGAAAGTCTCCTTCTATCCAGTCATTTTCTCACATCGGCGGAGCTCATCAATACAGACTATCCGTGGTTCACTTACCTGGGATAGTTGGTGTCCAGTTCCCGTGGGAAAGTAAGTCCACGGCCCCCGGACCTCCGGTAGTTCCCGACTCGGGTGTGAAGTTGAAAGCGACCAAGAGCAACTTACCGAACGGGAGCTTTCTCCTCCTCGGTCACCAGACTCCGCCTCTTTCTCTCTCTCTCTCTCTCTCTCTCTTCTCCCCGTGCGCAGCTAGTGTGTCACTGATTTACACCAGAGGGAATGGTGCATCCACGCGGGAATGAGCGACTCTGTTTGTATGGCGATTTCCAGGTGACAGTGCGCTGTGGAAAGGAGGGCCCTTTCTTTTCACGGTAGATTTTCAACAAATCATTCAACTTGCGTGGAGTGCGGTGGTCACCACGCATCACGTGCAAAGCTTTGGCAAATGTTTTGGCAGTAGAGGCAGGATGGGAGGCAGAGGGAGAGATCAGAGGCTGGATCTAGTCTACCCCAGTGGCTCCAAGTAGGCCCCGGGGGTCCGTGAGAGGGTTCCAGGGCGTCCCAAGCAAAATGAGGAATATTTTTATTTCACTCGTTAGAAGTTAGAAGCGCAATGAGAGAATCTTTAAAGATGACTGTTGTGACCATATGTTTCCTATAGTAATAACAGTCACAAAGTGCTCCACCTAAATCATATCCAACAATAAAAATCTTCTCAGATGGGGTTCCTGAGGGGGAAAAATTGTAATCATATAGGGGTGTGTGGTCAAATGAATATTTATGAAACAAATGGAAACCTCTGCTCTACCCCACCTCCACCCAATATGAAGATAAAACAGCGAGACGCAGCCAACAGGCCCGCAGGCTGACGAGCGCTGTCGGTGGTGCTGAAACAATCTCGTTTTAGGCATTTAGCTGACACGCTTTCCCTCAGCGACTTAGAATGAGTACAGCTGCAGAATAGGCTGATATTCTTGGATCATGAATATCGCATGCAACCAATAGTAAGCAGGGCAAGGATCGGAGAGAGGTAAGCATATTTTTTTACTTTCAATCCAAGAGCATATTGAATTTAGTAGAGAAGGGAGATGAAGAGGGGATGCAATACAGAGGGGAAGATAGGAACTATACGCTGTCTTGACTGGAGTGGGAAGGTATTTCCACCACCCCCAGGTCACCTACATTGCAGCTAGGGAGGCAATGATTGTGTGACACAGCCTTAAGTATCCCTGACTTCGGCCCGTGTCAGGAGGCTAGGTTCATGGTTAAATGTTAAACCCCGCCAGCCTCAATAGATTACCGCAGTCGTTTATAAAGGCAGCCACTGCAGACAAGGGTTAGTGGAATCTGCTCTGCGGGTATCTTTAAATATCCCCGCCTCGTCGTGCAGGACAGAGTCATTAAAATAAGCAGAGATCACCTCTTTCCAATCTGTCACATCCCACTCTTCCACTCACACCCACTTTCATGCTTGGCTGCCACCGCACCAGTCAGCCACCTTCCAGTTTGCTTGAGGCAAGAAGGCTTGCTCATACACAACCCAGTGGGTCGGATGAGGCAAACTGCATCAGGGCCACTTGAATGTGTGTATGTGTGTGTGTGTGTCGTCAACTCGTTTCAGCGTTACACCACAATTCATTCAAATCTACAAAAACACAAACTCTTCAGATTATGTCGTTCTCACGAATACCATGCCAGTAACAGCAGCCTAAGGCGTGCCTGCGATCACACCCAATTACCAAGAGTAGTCTCATTCTAAATAAATTGAACGAGAAGCGGCACACGCATGGTTCCAGTGGCTCCACGGCTGTTGACGGCTGATAAATTTAATTGCAACTTTTAGATGTGCAGTCAGGTGAGACAAAACCAAATTAGAATGCGTTTACTATTACTCCCGTGGCAAAATCCAATTCGTTTTTTGCTCTTCATTTATATGCGTGCTCTGAGTGTTTATACAGGCTGGTGCTGAACCAGCTCCTGTCTATCCATCAACCTGTGTATAATGTCACTGCTGCTTGACTTTCTTTTGGAAATGACACCTTGTTACCGACGCAAACTTATAAAACGAGTCAGTAATGTGATTTGAATTTAGCGTGTCATACTTTGTTGGGTAGCATGTTGACATTTTTAACACACTGCATGCCGTAGTATATACGGATTGCACATACTCTCCGTATATTGTGCAGGAGCATATTGTGCACACTGTGCTGATATTCTTCTGTCGAGACCTCACAGCATTAGAAGGGGTTATGGATATTACCAATAAGACTTTTAATAACAATAGTGACACTAGTTGTGGGACTGTAGGAAAAAGACACTCGAGGTACCACTTTACAAAATTACAAGTAAAATCACAATATCTATTAATGACATGACAAAAGATGTCTATCAGTTTTAAATGTGAATGTATCCAAAGTTCTCTTCTCTGCTTCCCATCTTCATGTTGGCGCCAGCTTCTTCTAGTCGCCATGTACAGTCATACAGCCTCAGCAGCTTTACTGGCCAACTGGCCATGGAGGAATGTCTGAGATACTGCAGAGTTATGGGACTAATAGTCCTTAATGGGGAATGCCCTTTTACACTGTCATTCCCCTGTCACACTGTGGCATGAGACACTGGACAGTCACAAAGTACAGTAGCAGCAAAAATAGGGATCACTAGGGAGAGGGAGCAGAACCCAGATTCTGGCCTTCCTGGAGGAAACATTTACATCCAATACATCATCTAATGTCTTCTCTAATGTAGAGAAGAGAAGAGAGAGATGACAAAGGAGAGTCTATATCAGCAGAGGTCAAAGTTTGTGGGTTTGGAGAAGGTAAAAGAAGAAGTTGAGAAGAACTGTAAAAGACACTCACCAGTCTTTGTTGGAATCTAAAAGGGTTTCTATTTTTCGAGTGAGGAGAGTTGGAGTTGTCTATCTCGAGGACAGAGAAGGATCACTGAAGATAGAGATTTTGATAAGGAACAAAATATGGACCAATTCCGAAGTGGCTTGAAGCAGAGGGCAAAATAAAGGATATACTGGATTGCCTTCAGATCTGTGCTGAATGAACAGAGGTCCCTGGTTGGCTGATGGGGAGGAGCTACCAGACATAGCCAATTTCATCGCCCTTGTCCTCCTCTTGGTCCTCATCATCCTTGATGGCTCCTTGGGGGTGGATCCGGCTCCACCTCTGCTTCTGTTTGTCCTGCCCACTCTGTAATGGCTCCTTCTCCTGGTCATCAAGGAGAATAACTGCACCTCCACTGCCAAAATCCCCCAAGGTCTCCTGGTTCTCATCTACAGAGACACAGGCAAATTAGAGATGGATAGACGAACAGAGTGTCAGACAGAGACAAGTAAAAGGTAAGGATAGAGAAGCATATTCTCTGTGGTCAAAAGAAGTATGGCAAGTTTGCCTTCCTTTATACAACCTCAAAGTGGGAAAGGCTGAAGATCACTGATGTTAAATCCCAATGTTTTATCCTCCATGAGTCAGAGTGTGAGAGAAAGTCAAAAAGACCAAAAAAACCCATAAAAAGTCATATTGTTCTGCTACAAATCATCACCCACTTCCCCATCCTCTTGCCGAGGTTGTGAATCTGTCAGAGTGAACTTGTGATTTTGTTGTTCCCTATGATTCAATATTATGTTCAAAGAGAAGCTCTGCAGGGTGTCAGCCCAGGTATCACAGGCAGAGAGAAGACAGTCACTCAGCCTTCCACCTGGATCAAAGAGCTAACTCTGAAAGACAGACAACAAGACAAATGGGAGCTAATAAGGGCAAAGACAACACAACCAAACCTTCTCTTTTCATCTTAAGACAGTGGCTGGTTAGTGGTACTTTACTTTACTTTACAAATATGTAGAAACATATGTGTGGGCGATCTCGTTGCCAAATTTGTCCACACACCAACACTGAACAGTACTGCCGCGGCACTGGGTTGGCTTGAAGTAGCCCTCCTCAGTATAACAATGGATATAGGAGCCAAGAGAGAGGAGAGAAAATAGACAAGGACAGCAAAGAAGGGAGGGATGAGGGAAGGAAGGAAGGAAGGAAGAAGGAAAAGAAAGTAAAACTAGAGGAAGAGATGGAAGCAAAGAGTGAAGAAGGTAGAACATAATTAAAAACCATTTTCTGTTAGAGTCAGATGTACTAAAATCTATTTGTTCACAGACTGAGCTACATTATCAACTACCACTTGGGTAACAGCAACTCATCTTGCTTCAAGGGGACCAGTTACTTTCAATTACACACACACACACACACATGACCCAGTCAAAGCCCATTTCTCAAATTGTGTTTGTTGTTTGTTGTGAGTTAGAACATTAATATACTTAGTAATAAATGACTGGCCAATGGGGACAGAGGACTTCTGTACAAAAGCTTGTTTTGTTCCTATAACATTACTGTCATTGAGCAGATGCTTTTAGCCAAAGTGACTGACAAGGGTACTTGATGCTATATGGGGATCAAACCCACAACCCTGAGACTGAGAGTGTCATTCTTTATAGGCTGACCTATCTGGGCTGGGTT
Source organism: Monocentris japonica (assembly GCA_900323365.1). Taxonomy (NCBI): domain Eukaryota; kingdom Metazoa; phylum Chordata; class Actinopteri; order Trachichthyiformes; family Monocentridae; genus Monocentris; species Monocentris japonica. The sequence continues at coordinate 4,795 of OOFE01013635.1, forward strand.
GCTTTTAATCCAATTCCGATTGCCTTGTTGAATCTCTGTGGCATGAAATATAGAATGTCATTCCACTGTAGCCGTGTGTGGACAGGAGTGAGTGAGTAATAGTTGACAGACTGACATATGAGGCTTTTCTGTTGACCCTGAGTCTGAATCCAGGGGTTAAAAGAAGGGCTTGTCAGAGATTTGAACCATGGACCTCGCACACTCTAAGCTAGAATCATACCCCTAGACCAACAAGCTCTCAATGTTGCTTATCACAACCAGTATAGGCTGTGGAATGAATTAATAAAGCAGGGGTTCATTGCCACAACATTAATCACCATAGGCAGGTGACGATATGGCTGAGCTAGTTGGGAAGTGGTTCAAGGGCCAGTTTTTTCATAGTATGACTTGATGAGTTTCAAAAGCTGGTGATATTTTGAAGGGTTCCTGGTGGTCTTAATGTTCAAGAAATTCTTTGGCCAGTAATACTGTGGAACCTGCTTGACAAAGGTGGCATTTCCTGGCTTACATTCCCCTCCAGAGATAGGTAAGTGGTAAGGACCCTTACTGTCAGTGTCACATTGGTCTATGGAGACCAGGGTTCAAATCTCAGTCATGGATCCTGTGGAGCCCAGGATTTGAATCTCAAGGTAAGCAACAAGAGAACCATTGGTAGCCTTCAATGAATCACCAATGGGAACCTGCAAAACACAATAATCTCAATGCATCACCAATGGGAACCTACCAAATAAATGCAATGAATCACCAATGGGAATCACATTGGTGATTTTTCACACATGTGAAAACTGAACAAAAAGTAACCCAAATTGCACTTATAAACCTTCAAAATGCAATAGTCTTTTCAAACAAGAAAAATTAACGTATTACAATTACAAGAAAAATGAACTTTTACTATTACAACTTCAATACTACAACAACAAGTGTTAATCAGAATCAGAATCAGAATGGGGGTTTATTGCCAAGTAAGTTTACACATACAAGGAATTTGCCTTGATCTGATGGTGCAACATTTAACAGAAGAAAAACAAGTCAAAAATGTAAGAAGGAGCAAGTCAAAAAATATTAAATATTAAATATTAAAATATAAAAAATATTAATACGTTTAATACTACAACTACTATTAATACTACAAAAGCTAAAGCTAGCAAAAGCTACTAGTACCACTACTATTGCTACTACTACAGCTAGCTTTAAAATATAGCTTCTTAAATAAAATACATTAAATATCTGTGCAATGTTATCTGACATTTTTGTACATGCCTGCCTGTTGGCAGATGTGTATCAATTTTCGTTTCACAGCAATTGTCATTGTGGACAATAGATGCCACCCTTTCCCCAATTATCACCTCAGATTAGCTGAAATAGCCAAGAACAAGAAAGGCTTCTGTGACTCCCAGGGGTGAAAAGAAAGGCTTGATTGAGATTTGAACCAGAGAACTATCACACCCTAAGCTAGAATCATACCTCTAGACCAGGGCTTAATGCCACAACCTTAAGCACCATAGCCAGGTGACAATATGGTTGAGCTAGCTGGGAAGTGGCTCAAGGGCCAGTTTTTTCATAGTATGACTTGATGAGTGCACGGTTTCAAAAGCTGGTGATATTTTGAAGGGTCCCTGGTGGTCTTAATGTTCAAGAAATTCTTTGGCCAATAATACTGTGGAACCTGCTTGACAAAGGTGGCATTTCCTGGCTTGCATTCTCCTACAGAGATAGGTAAGTGGTAAGGACCCTTGCAGATGGTGTCACATTGGCCTGTGGAGGCCAGGGTTCAAATCTCAGGAGGGGAGCAAATGGAGAAAACAGAGCAAGTGGAGGCCAGGATTTGAATTTCAAGGTAAGTGACAAGAGAACCAATGAGAACCTGCAGAAGTCAAACAATCACCAATGGGAATCTACCAAATAAACTCAAAGAATCACCAATGGGAACCTGCACCACACAATGACTCACCAATGGCAATCTAATAAACTCAATGAATCACCAATGGGAACCTTCCTTCAATGAATCATCAATGGGAACCTGCAAAACATAATAAACACAATGACTCACCAATGGGAACCTGCAAAAGTCAAACAATCACCAATGGGAACCTATCAAATAAACTCAATGAATCACCAATGGAAGTCTCCTACACATAATAAAACAACCTGTGCCCCTGAAATCAAAACCACAATAAACACATGTGAAAACTGAACAAAAAGAGTAACCCAAATTACACTCCTGCACATACAAACCTTTAAAGGTAACCTTTAAGTCCTTTCAAACAAGAAAAATGAACCTTTACTATTACAACTTTAATACTACTACAACAAGTGTTAATACGTTTAATACTACAACTACTACTACTACAAAAGCTAAAGCTAGTAAAAGCTACTAGTACCACTACTATTGCTACTACTACAGCTAGCTTTAAAATATAGCTTCTTAAATGAAATACATTAAATATCTATGTAATGTTATCTGAGTTTTTTGTACATGCCTGCCTGTTGGCAGATGTGTATCAGTGTGCTTGAGCATGTTTGCATCTAAGAGCTATGGATAGCCTGTAGTCAGCAGTGGCACTGCACACATAGCAGTTTAAACAGGTCGTATCTATGGTCCTTGAACAAGCATCAGTAATACATCAGGGTTCTATTTACTTCAGGTAAAAATTAAAAGAAACAACATACCCTCTCACTGGCACTTTCTTCTCTGGATGTTCAGCTGCCTCCTGGATCAAAAACAAATTCTTTTAAATTCATAACAACAATCATACAAACCTGATCTTAGTTTTTGATTCCAATTTCTGACGAGTCGTAATATACAGTATATTAATAAAATATTTTTTAGCAATATCTCTGTGCTTACACTGCCTAAAATGTTCAAAGCACATGCATGCAAAATCTTCTGCTTTGTGATTTTTTTGGTTTCATAACAGTTTGTTATGACAATTTTACAGTTCAGTGCTTGATTATTGTGAATTAAGATTTGTCAATTTATTACAATCAAACATACTGTATGTCTGCGCATCAGAAATGTAATTAATTACAGATCAACACAGTGAACAACCAGGTAATGGATGATGTGATATGTGATCTAAAATACAGTGCGATCTCATCAAAATAAAAATATGCTTTACCTGGACTCTTGAAACCAGCTATGCTCCTAACCATTGGATGCTTTGACTGGGTCAGAGTCATTTCCAATCTAACCTCAGCACATTTGTACTCCTCTGTCAGGCTAGATATCAGCAGCTCTAACATACCTTTCCTGTACAAAGCCACACGAGCTAGACAGCATGGGGCTCCAAGCCATTTTCTAATAAATGAGTTAATCAGCCTCTCTAATTTTTCTACCTTCGATAGGGGAACCTGTCAGTGGCCACATCAGCCAAGGCAACAATCCAAACTGTAGACGCCACAATTTTAACTTTCCTGGGAGCCCTGACCTGTCTATTCCTGAAATGCCTTGTATCATTTCCTGCCTCAACTCCTGAAATTGACCCTTATCACTGAGGCTTGCATCGTACCATCTTCCTCAGCTTTCTCTATCACTGTTGGCACCACCTCATCGTCTATGAAAAACTTCTTGTCTACTACCTTCCCTTTAACAGTAGAAATACTCCTAGACTTACTTTGCTTCACTTTCATCCTAGCCCACTGTAGATTACTATTCAGCTTATCCAGTAACCTACTAGTACATGGAGCTGTTGACGTCATAGTCATCATATCGTCCATGTAAGCCCTAATATTGGTGGAAGGCGCAGCCCTCCCTGCATGCTTTCCCCACCCACTAACCATTTTGAAGCTCTAATAATGACCTCCGTTGCCATAGTGTAAGCTAAAGGGGAAATTGTATATCCTTCCATAATGCCTATCTCCAGCTGCTGCCAAGCTGTAGTGTACTCTGCTGTGGTAAAACAGAGTTGAATGTCTGAGAGGTAAGCTTTAACTAATGTCTTTATACTATCCGGCACCCTAAAGAAATCAAAAGCCTCCCACAGCAGACTATGTGGTACTGACCCGAAAGCATTTGCCAGATCCAAAAATACTACATGCAGGTCTCATTTCTCACACCTAGCTGACTGAATTTGGTGCCAAATCATGCTTGGTGCCAAGCACCCAGAGAAGCCTGGAATTCCAGCCTTTTGCACCGAAGTGTCAATTAGCCTATTCTTTTCTAAGTAACTAGACAGCCTCTGTGCCACAACACTAAATAAAACCTTCCCTTCAACATTAAGTCAGCTGATAGGCCTAAACTGACTTATTTCTACAGAGTCCCTACAGAGAAAGGCGAGAGGAAAAGAGAGGGGAGTAAGACAGAGCAGGAAGAGTTATCGTGTCAGTGTTTTGATGGATGGAATCATGTTAAGGTTTCCACAGCTCTGCCACAGCTGGGTCTAACCGATGAGACAAAACAACACAAACATCAGCCAATGTGCTGGAGTGAGAGTGCAAGTTGTGATAACGAGCAATGTAACGTGAGTTACATTAACGTCATGTCTTTTGAGGAACAGTTTAACACCATTTAACAGTGATGTCAAATGGAGACTTAGTGGACTCTCTGACCACACAGTGTCCCTCTGTGCAACCGAAGAGAAAGCTGGTTCAATATTGTGTATCCTGTTCATGTTACTACAGAAAAGAAAACACTGCCCAAAGACAATGTCAACAGACGAAGCAACAAACTCCTTCAGAAATTTCTCACATTTTCTTATATTGTCAATCCATATCAGTCTCTTTCAGCAAATCACTCATTCCTTCAAATATTTTACACTGACAAAGTCTGACTGCCAATTAAGAAGACAATTAACAAGTATTTTTCTCTCTCGCTCAGTTTCAGTATCCCTCTGTATGTGACTGGCATGGTCTGTCTTTCTGAGTCAATCGGTACCAATTCTTGGCATACTGGATAGAAAATAATGTATTAATACTCCAGAAGGAGACTGTTAACATTCCACTGACTTTGAGAATGAGGGAAGCGTCTTTATTTTTATAAAGATTTCTTTTGTGGCATTTTTGCCTTTATTTGTGAGTTAATAGTGGAGAGAGACAGGAAAGATTGGGTGAGAGGAGGGATGATATGCGACAGAAGTCCTGGGTCAGATTTGAACCCAGAACATCATAGCTATATAGTATGCACCTTTGACTGCTGAGCCACCAGGATGACCCAAGAATCATGGCAGCTTCCTGCATGTAACTAAAAGTCCAGTAGATTCAAAGAGTAGATTTCAAAGAGTCAAATCAGCTTCAAAATACAAGCTGTGAATAAAGCTTTCAGTTTGTTGCATTCAATTAAAAACAAGGGCAGAACTATTCTGAGAAAAAATACAAAACCATAAATGAGTGTGTGTATGCAAGCAAGCAAGCACTGACACAAACGTCATTCTCCATGAAAAGAAATCAACCAAATTCTATGTGCTAGATGCCCATACCCTGGAAAAGCCACTCAATAATGGTTGCAAAGGTGACCTTTACAAAAGTGACAACACAAATCCAAAACTTTGTAAGGAAGAGCTTAAAGCACCCCTAACATGACTACTTTTTTTTTTTGAATTATAGAAGTGCCCATCCAAAAGGCTGGCTACACTATATGTATATACAGTTGTGGTCAAACGTTTACATACACTTGTAAAGAACATGCATATCATGGCAGTCTTGAGTTTCCAATGATTTCTACAACTCTTATTTTTCTGTGATGGAATGATTGGAGCACATACTTCTTTGTCACAAAAAACATTGGTTCCTTCATAAATTTATTATAGGTCTTCTGGAAATATGACAAAATCTGCTGGGTACATACAGCAATGCTAATATTTGGTCACATGTCCCTTGGCCATTTTCACCTCAATTAGGCGCTTTTGGTAGCTTCTGGTTGAATCTTTGACCACTCCTCTTGACAGAATTGGTGCAATTGAACTAAATTTGTTGGCTTTCTAACACAGAGTTGTTTCTTCAGTACAGTCCACATGTTCCTGATGGGGTTTAAGTCAGGACTTTGGGAAGGCCATTCTAAAACCTTAAATCTAGCCTGATTTAGCCATTCCTTTACCACTTTTGATGTGTTTGGGGTCATTGTCCTGTTGGAACACCCAACTGCGTCCAAAACCCAACCTTCTGGCTGATGATTTTAGGTTTTCCTGAAGAATTTGGAGGTAATCCTCCTTCTTCATTATTCCATTTACGTTCTGTAAAGCACCAGTTCCACTGGCAGCAAAGCAACCCCAGAGCATAATACTACCACCACCATGCTTGACGGTAGGTATGATGTTCTTGGGGTTAAAGGCCTCACCTTCTCTCCTCCAAACATATTTCTGGTCATTGTGGCCAAATAGCTCAATTTTTGTTTCATCTGACAACAGAACTTTCCTCTAGAAGGCCTTTTCTTTGTGATCATGTGATCAGCAGCAACCTTCAGTCAAGCCTTAAGGTGCTGCTTCTGGAGCAAGGGCTTCCTTCTTGCACAGCAGCCTCTCAGCCCATGGCGATGTAAAACACGCTTGACTGTGGACACTGACACGCTTTTTGGTGGTTCTTGGTTGACTCTTGACCATCCTGACCAATTGTCTCTCAGCAGCAGGTGATAGCTTGCGTTTTCTTCCTGATCGTGGCAGTGACACAACTGTGCCATGCACTTTATACTTACAAACAATTGTTTGCACAGTTGATTTTGGGACCTGTAGCTGCTTTGAAATGGCTCCAAGTGACTTTCCTGACTTGTTCAAGTCAACGATCCGCTTTTTCAGCTCCGTGCTGAACTCCTTAGACTCTCTGATTGTAGCGTTTGCGGCTGAGTCTGAGTGTATCAAACGGGAAGTTACCAGCTGTAGTCAATTGTAATCACTCACAAGAAGTTAATAGGCCATGCCATGAAGCAAATTTGATTGACACAACTTTCTACATCACCAAATAATAATAATAATAATTCAAGTTTCTGTATGTATATTTTTGCCCCAGCAGATTTTGTCATATTTCCATGACAAATAAATTTATGAAAGAACCAAAATTCATGAATGTTTTTTGTGACAAAGAAGTATGTGCTCCAATCATTCCATCACAGAAAAATAAGAGTTGTAGAAATCATTGGAAACTCAAGACTGCCGTGATATACATGTTCTTTACAAGTGTATGGAAACTTATGACCACAACTGTATCTATGTTCCAGTGGCCAGTGACTTGAACAATAGGGCTCTAAGTCCCAGCGTTCCTCACAGTGTATTTAGCCTGTATGCAAATAGGCTAGCTCTACAAGTCTCTGGACATTATGTTGTACGCTGGGCAAAGCTTATGCCTTACAGGCTACTCGTAATATAATAGTCATATGGTCTTACCCAGCTAAATTATTCTTCTAGTATCGAGTCTCCCACTCCATAGTGGATCTTCTCATTTTTTCTTCTTTCCTTCCCCGATTGGCTTCTGCCTATCTCATTCAGCTAATGTGCAATGCTTCTGTTCAGTTTGGTATTGAACCAAATATGACAAACATCGTAACTTAGTTTTATGGGGGTTTATTCTCAACACACAAGTTATAAGCACACAATAGCAAACTCTTGCTTTGTGCAGTCCAAATCCCCTAAGCCAAGCCATCTCTTTCCCTCAACAAGGATCCCTACAAATACTGATATTATTCTGCCTGTTGCCCAAAGAAATGGGCCAGTGGCCATGGGGGAATTAGAATCTGCCTGTATCACAGTGCCAAATTCATCTGTGGGCAATTCAGTTGAGAAGAGGACTCATTGCCACATACTCACACACACATACAAAGATAAACACTTTCCCTCAAGAGGAAGGTCAGAGCCACTTTGTATCTTTCCCTAATGAAAGGCCACTCCCATCTCTTCTCTGGGGAATATCCGGGCCAACAGACTCTAATGCTTGTCTTTTATAGATCACTCTCTACACTCTACTCAGAATCATATGGTGTGCTGTTGTCACGACTCAGAGTGGCCAGAGACAACTCCTCTGTCTCAACAGTATTTGTATGACTGGCTTCATCCAGTATCACAGTCTCCTGGGCCGTAATAACTTCCATTTTGCATGTAGTCTTCTTCTCCTTGCCCGTTTGGACACTCTCTCAAACTACTCCATGGGTCCTGCTCTGTGCTCTATCATTCTTTGCCATTTGCCTACAGACAATGACGAAACAACACAGATGTAGCCCTACCTATTGAGTTGACGGTACCAAATACTTAGTGGACTCTTTGATGCCATATTGTCTCTCTGTGCAACTGAGTGGAAAGTTGGGACAATGTTGCCTAACATCTTACTTTCCTGTATATGCCACTGTCCAGAGACAAGGTCAAGGCAGACATTTCAAGACGCTCCTTCAAATGGTTTACATCTTTGTGGATGCCACCTCTCACTGCTTTGCAAAGCTCTCACAAGGTTCTCAAAGCGTCTTCACAAAGTCTGGCTGCCTATTGAGAAGATTACTGTCTCAATCTCCCTCTTTCTCTCTCTCTCCTCTATATGATTGACATCTTCTTTTTTTCTGTTGCACCAACATATTTCGATATTCTAGAAGGAGTCTATTGCCATACCAATGCTTTTTGTTTGGAGCCTGTTTTCTACATTCTGCTAAAATGTCCAATAGGTTTCAGATTTCAAAGCGGCACAACAACTTCTAAATGCAATCTGTCATGAATTATTTCAGTTCATAGTTTCAATTAAGAGCAACAGAGCCACACACACACACCTGTATTTCGTAATTATGGTTTGAAAATGTCAAGACTAATGTCAGGTTGTTGCAGCTATTGTGAAATAGTGGAGGCCAGGTAATAGATGGGAACTCTGCAGTGGAGAAATGACATCTGATACCAAGCACACATTTCTACTGGAATCACAAGGTGGCCTGTGTGTGTGTGTGTGTGTGTGTGTGTGAGTGTGTGTGAGAGAGAGAGACAGAGGGAGAACAAGAGAGACCCTCTTGGCAGGATCAGACAGACAACATTTCAGAGTGTTCTTCATTTCCGCAGGTCTAGTGCAGAGAAAGGCAGGGCAGGATCCCAA
>OOFE01013636.1:0-13156 GCA_900323365.1 Monocentris japonica
AAAGTTCTGTCTATGCCACTGCCAGAGACTTTGTGTGACTCACAGTGCATTTGCTGTTGTAACCTGTTTGTTTGAGAGCAGTAATAGAACAGCGACTCTGAGCTCGTCAGGGTTGACGGTCCAAGGCGTGAGGGCTGGTCTCCAAATCAGGGCATGGTGAAAGGGACTTATTTGGTGATTACGATCCACTTAACATGGCTGGCAGCCCCCCCGATAAACACTGTGAGTCATCACTGTTATATCGAGGTGTAATCACTATAGCATTTATATACTAGTGTCTGACCGATATGGGTTTTAGGCCAATACCGATACAGATATTTTTAGACTAAAGTTGCCAATAGCCAATATTTTTTGCCAAAATATTTTTAAATTTGAACTTTTTCATGCCAGGAAATTCCCAGGATTTAAACACTAGACCTTATAAAAAACATAACTGAACAATAAAATAATAAATAAATAAATATAAGAAATAAAAGTTGCAAATAAAATGTAATTTCATTTCAGGTTTTACAGGTTTTGTTTATGTAGCTGTGATCAGGAAGGAACCTCCATTGGTGGTGGATGACATTACCAGTCAATATCCAAGCAAGAAAAAAGAATTTGTGCATGCTTTCCTGTATGCAGAGGTTCATCACACAGTTACATTTCATAGCTTAATATCTTATAAAATATCTTATAACATGTATTCAGTGTTCCTACTGCTGCACCGTTCGCTGGCAGGCGTAATGCTGCCGGGAGATACAATTTACTGTGAGAAAATAAGGAGTACTCTGGTATCAAACAAGGCTTTCTAGAGCGAGGTATTCATGTAGGTGAACGGCTTGGTGAAAAAAAACTGAACCCTCATTCACACAGTGCTATAAGAGTCTGGCTAAAACAAAGAGACGCCACCATCTGCAGTCTGCCAGCGTAGTTACAGAACTGCCCCTCTTGACCTCGGTGAAAACCCATCGGGCTCCATTCACTGGCCGGCCCTTTTCAGCGCCCATGGTCTTGCGTTGCCAGTAATGATATTGGTTTCTCTCAGCGCGCCTTTTGAGCGGTGGCCGGGTCTCAGGACTCTTTTGTTGCATGGCCTGGATGGAGAAGTATCTCTTTCCCAGTCTCCAGCCGTACAGAGAGAGAGAGCTGTGAGTACAGAGCCCCCTGTAGACTCGGCCGTTCTCTTTATAGCCCACTGCAGTTCTCGGTCCTCCAGAGACAGGCACAGTGGGCTTGCTCTTTCTACCAGATGATTAATCTTCTCATTATCTGACATCACACTTAAAGCAGCACTCTACTACCAAACAGGATGCTGCTGCTGCTAGTGTGCTAAAAATCACAGATATCTGAGTGCAAGGAGCATCTGGGAATTTTGCGAACATGAACATGTTTTGCTTAACTAAGCCCCGGTTGATTTAGAGAGCGCTGGATTTCATCCAAAAAAATAAAATCATATGCAGCCTTTCAGCACAGCATGCAACACTGAAATAGGATTTCTCCGTTCTTTCATTTGTTGTTGATATCCTATTGAGCAGTACTGAGGTGTCATTTGGCACGGAAAGCCATATCTGTCTTAAACTGTTTTTGTTTTTTTGTATTTTATTGGCTTTTATATGGATGCCTTGGTCAAGTAGCCAGCAGATGTCCAGGTGGACTCAACGGATGTCTGATGCTTTTTACCGCCTTCTCTGACTGGCAACTGGGAGCTGTGTAAAGCGTCAGGGTACAGCAGTCGAGAGATCTGTGGATAGCATAGCCTCCATCGTTTTAAATCGTCAAACCTCTTTCCACCTTCGGCCCTGTGCTGCATGTACAGATACAGAGAGACTCCAAACGAAGGTAGGGGGCCTTTCCTACCCTTCCCCTTTCACCTTTCCACTATCCCACATTGTGTTCATCGATTTATTTGTTTGCATCTTTCTTTGTTTACTATCATTGAATTGAAACAAGCAGGATATTCATGGAGAGGGACCTTGACACCCTGACAAGTAGCAACTGATGAAGTAGTAATTGTAGATATCGTAATAACCTGTCAAAATGTAATAAAGTGTCCCTCTGAATGGGTTTAAAATCTAATAAAACCTGTTAATGTAATGCATTGCTCCATAATGTGATAAGATTATGTAGCATTGTGTTAGATATTTTCCACTGATGACTGTAATAATAATATTGAATGTACATTATTAATAATAATGTAATCATTTGAGTTCTTATTGAGTAGTTATTATCAATTATTTATCAATCAGTGAACCACTCAGATTCTGCTAAATATCAAATATATGAGGTATTGGGATGATGTGCAGAGATTTGCTGGGAAAAGCAGGACTGTGTTTCTCAAAGGTTTGGGCTGCTGTTAAAGGGGTGTGCTGCGTAGTTGAAGAATTCATATTTCTTATCCCAGAGGATGAAGACAGGCCACTCGTGATTTGTGAACTTGTTAACTCTCTTCCAAAACGAGCAACCAGAGAACCGGGGCTGCGCCTGGGATATCATGTAGAGGCAATCTAATGCTGATCTTTGATGGACATTGATCAATTTAAACATTTTGGGCCCCATATAATCAGAGGATATAGATGTAAAGCCAGAAGTGCGCTGGTCTGAGGCGCATTTGATTTCAAACGCATCAGTTGTTTTCAAAGACCAACGGTGCAGTCAAGGTGTCCAGTGGAGCTTCAAACTGCCTTGACGCATCTGCTCCGAACTTTGATTCTGAGAGCCTTAACAGACGACCAGCATAGATGTTTGTTTGTGGTTTCTGGAGCCAAAGTGCAAAAGGAAAAATACCCAAAAATGATGTTGATAAATTTCTAATTTGCAGATATACAGTATATTACAGGGCATTTTGGGGTGTTGCCAATTAACACCTATCGGCAGCTCGTCAAGTTGACCAGTTTGTCATGTTTTATGAGCAGAGAAGCAGAGTGTGAGCAGAGTATATACCAGGTTATGGAATTTTTATCACAATAAAATATATTACCCATCATGGCAGCGAAATGCCAGCGCCTTGATGATGATGCTTCAAATCTCCTGCCTACAGTGCACCATAGAAACATCAAACGGTCTTAAGAAAGAATGGAAATGCAATTCTTTCTTTTCTTTGCAAATCTTTGATATCCAATTCCAGAATTTAGTTCCTGAGTTTGGTTCCCGGCCCTGGACCTTTCTGTGTGGAGTTTGCATGTTCCTTGCATGGGAGTTTCCCGCTACATTCCAAAGACATGGAAGTCAGGTGTGAATAGGTGTGAATGTGAGTGTCTGGTGACTTGTTGAGGGAGTTTCCCTGCCCTGCACCCAAATATATGACCCTGCAAAGGAATAAGTAGGTAAAGAAAATGAATTCAGAAGATTTGTAGAGTCCTATGTCAACAACTGACCTTCACAGGAATTCAAATCAAGCTGTCCAGCCACTCTTTTCATGTTTTCCAGTCCCTTTTCTATGGAGATGCACGTCCAATGCCTCACTTGATCCTGGCAATGAGAGACCGTGTTCACAAATACAGACCAAACTGTCCTAGGGCAAAATAATAACATATCTAATATATCTGCACCCCTTTGATGAAATGCTTTATATACAGGTGATATGAGATCTATATATATCTGTATTTATAGATGCATGAGAGAGCGCGCGGGTGAGATTAAGTATATATGTATACACTTTATACTTTTCAGAGACAGAGAGAGAGACTCCAGCCATTCTGCTGAGTTTGGGTTAGAAAGATGTTTTCAGAGAACTGCACCACCCGAGGGCAGAGCAAGTGCTCTTAGCTAAAGAGATCCCTTCAACCTTTGTATTTTAGAGGAGGCTATTTGTGAATGTGGACAAAAGTTAGTTTTATAGAATATGGCAATGTGTGATGCATATTGACAGTTCATCTGTGTGGCAGTGAACTTAAAAAGAAAGAGGCAGGGAGATCCCAGGCTTTCAGTCAACCTCTAGCTGTTGTGTGCTTGAGAGGGAAGGCTGTCTGAGGTGAACTGGCTACCAAAAAATAGGTCATATAGTAATTCTCTGGCTGCGCTGTGTCACTCACTGGCTCTTCATAATGGAATGCAACTAGACACACTCAGGGTCCAGCAGTCAGTGTTTGCACTTGGGAGCGACAGATTTTAACTCGCATGAAGCCCAGAGAATAAATCTCGGCCCATAAAAAAAAAAAAGCATGAACAATCCTGTAAAAACAGCAGCTTGTATGAACATGAGAATGTGGGCGAGAAACATCTCCGACCGGGTTCGTGGAGTTCAAACACAGGAACAAAAAGGAGGGGTAAATGACTGGGGGGGGTCGTGGCATTCCCATTAATGAAGCCAACTGTAGGGATATGTTAGGAGCTGGATCTCATGAGACAAGAATGAAAGACTGTTTGAGTATGGTTTCATTAAAGGCTGTGACTTACGCCCATGCCACATCCGAACCACATCAGCTGCATTTGTAATCGCCCATCTCTCGAAACAAAAACACTCTCATTTTATTCACTGCTGCTGTCTAAAGTCACATGCCTCTGTCACACGCACGTTTGCGATCTCATTTTTCCTATACAGAGCTAACTATAAAAAAAAAAATCAGTGAAATAGGGATTCCCCAAGTAAAAGAAATCATCACTTTTAGAAATGGTAGCCTTTGCAACTCTGAGAGTAAGAGTGCTGTTTTTGTTGACTGCTGGAGAACGTTTGTCTCGTTCCGTGGTTCAAGTTTCAATGACTTTAGTGTTGATAATAGATACATATAACGATATTTGAAAGGAAAAATGTACAAAATAGGCATACATACCCATGTCACCATGCATTTCAACTAAAAAGAAAACAATAGTGGACACAAACTACGACTGTGGGCTAAAGTTCATGACAAAAGTTATAGTTATAGCTGTACATACTCTCTTATCTTTTCTCTTTTATTAATCTACTTGCCTCACAGTGGTGCAAACTTCTATGCGCAGCCCTCCATGCCATTTCTGCTCCTCGGAAGGAATGAAGGAAACATCACCAACTGCGCACCTCCCCACCTCAGTTTGCCTTTCATGTCCCACCACCTCACTCCCACTTTCTTCTCTAGTAATATAAAACACAGTCCAGTGTGGAGGATCAGCACAACCTTGAACCGCATTGGAGGGCTGACTTCACTGTGCTGCATCAGCATTACATTTCACTATACCGCACTGCCAGAGGAGGAAAGAGTAGGGAAATATCCTAAGTAGAAATACTTTGCTGAAGTTTTACTTAAGTAGAAGTAAAATAACTGATGTAAAAAAATACTAAAATGCACTCAGAATAAATGTTGCTGTTGAAAAAGGACAGTTTGTGATACACGTTGTTATAGACTATGCTGAATTCTGAGATAAAAAAAATAACATTGCTATTAAAACATTGTTGTTTCTTTTGTTGTTAGCAATAGCAAGCTAGCTAGCCGATGGTCAGGCTAACACCAATAATACTGTAGCTGGCTACTACCATGGTTAAAGTTGAGTATTTAATGGTATAGTTAGCTGACGTAACGTTTCCTCTAACTGCTTGTGCAGGTTTGATGCAGATATCATTTGTGATTGTCCACTTTCTGATGCTGTGCTTGTGGAAAGCCTACAAAATGTGTTCTCTGTAACAGATGCCATTTAAAGTGTATTGAAGTACAATACTTTAGTAGTGCACTAGTACACTAAGTACACTAAAAGCTACTCAATTACAGTAACAAGAGTAATTCATTACTTCTACTCTTGCTTCCTGTATGTTCTCCTCATTCTTATTTCCGTCGTCAATGTGAGAATTTGAAGTTAAAAATGGATCTGTAATATTGAAGGTGTCACTCTTGGGTGGGACATGGGTTCGGTGTCTGCCAGCATGATAGACAGTCATGCAGTGATCAAGCCAACTCATGAGCGCGCTCTCGAATCAGACGAAGGATGATATTCTCTCCCAGAGTGTGCTCAACTGACTTCTTCAACTCTGTTACATAACTGTTATCTATAAGCTGCCATCCTGCGAGAGGGTGACAGGCAGGCATTCACATTCACAATTTGGGGATTTAGCTGATGCATTTAGTTGGGGTGAATTACACTGCGTGCAGCAGTAAAGTAACCTTGAATTACACCAACATTACCAGCAACCAGCAGACCTAACAATTGTCAAAAAATGGTATACTGTTTGCTCTTGGCCCTTTGTGTTTATATAGTAGGCTACATGCAGGGTGTCCCCCCTGGATGCATGATGAAATTGTTCCCGGAGCAAAGTGCAAAAAATGACAAGCTCTTTGACATGAGCTTCAAATAAGAAGCATTATATAATTAAACTTGGACGAAACCCAGCCGTCAGAGCCGGCGGTGATGCTAACTAATTGAGTAGACATATTAGCGGTGATCTGACACAGCCACAGAGCACGAAGGAAGGAGCGAGGTGCCACTCCCTGGAAGACAGCTGCCTGGCACAGACCAACAGACCACTTAAAAGTCAAACTCCACCCTTGGACACTCTCACACTGTTAGATATCATCAGTTCATGATGTCCAATGCATTCCAGGAGTCATTTTGTGATGAAGTGTTGTAATTTACTTTTTCGCTGTACCCACTTTCCCTCAACCTGCCTAGTCTACTTCTACTTCAGTTAGTGATTTCATAATGCTTCCCAGAATGACTTTCGATGAACCCCAGAGAAGGGACTTGAAATTGTTGCTCCCAATCAAAGGTGCGTGTATTGGGCATATAAATGTAGCTAGTTAGCCAACTAGCTTGTGAGCACTGGGGCGTGGGATCGCAGCCATGCAACATGTTTTTTCAGCTGCATTGCATTGTGGTCCATTGAGGCCACTGTCGGTGGAGAAATTGGTATCTCTGCCTCTTCTACGATGGATGTCTCTATCTAGGAACAAGCCCTTGGTCTTTGATGCTGAGGGGCTGACACCAAAACCTGATGTTTACCGCTGATGTTTTGGATCATTGAACATTTTTCTGCTATCAAACTTCATTGTAGCTGTGCTGGAAATATCTAGGTTTGGCCAATTATCCTCGGGAATGAGAAAAATACAGCACCAAACAAATACAGCAACAAAATGGGCCCAGAAATGTGAGGTACATCGCCATGTGCTGTTTTTTTCCAGTGTTAATGTGTTTTAGGGTGGATTTTTCCTTTGAAGACCTGCTGTTTGTCACCACACAGTAGTCTACCAGCCTTTTATCCACCAACATACTGTGACTCACACACTCACACATACAAATACACATGCATTCGTGCACACACACATATTCTGATGTATAGGAAACCTCTTGGTCTCACTGTGCAGGCAGGATTTCCATCCATGGAGCCACACTTTACATATCACAAGAACAGATTTGGCTCTTTAAATATATTCCTTGTTTTCAATCCATTTTCCCAGGAAAATCTCTTGAAACAATACAACGCTTCCCCCCTCCTAGACCCAAGGAGATATTTTATTCAGCGAGTTCACATGCCTGCGCAGGACAGATCGCTTCCCTAAAACAATTTAAAAAGCGACAATTTCAGAAGTGGGGACTGCATGAATAATAGAGAATGTGCTAATGCCGTGCCAGGGAACGAGGGGTTATGTTGCTTTATCCACACTAGTTCCTTTGCCGTTGAAGTGCCTCTGTTACTGCTGCCGGCTGTTTGCGCTTTGCCAGAGGGGGGACCCTTTGAAACCATTAATGAAGATCTTCTGCTGGCAGGATGACTGGAAGAGTGGCATCTGTTGCGCAGCGCACATGACCGTTAAAGGGGAATACATCATGCAGCTTGCATGTCTGGGTTAGGCCCCTTCATGAAATCCACCTTCATGAAATCCACCATGACTCCCACCCGCGCTGTCCTGTTCCTACTCATTAATCTAATAAATAGCAAGCAGCTACAATCAATGATGTGGTCGCAAGGGAGGAGGACAGCAGGCATCGCCACACGCCGATGTATCAACACCGAGACCTGATTGACAGCAGCGCAGCCATCGATATCATGGGTAATAACGTTGATCACGTCTCAATGGAGATATCCAGGGTGAGAGAGGCGATGAATGCAGTGCAGCAGAGAGTCTTTTTACGGACAGAATTACTAATATTGGAACAGCTAGGGGATTTATGATCTTTGTTCATGGATAAATAATATGTCATGTAGGTCTGTACTGTATGTGTTGGTAAGTCTCAAAATCACATCGGTCACACTCCGAGCATTTTCCATTTTCACCATCTATTATTAACCATTTTCTGAATTGCTTTTCAAGTCCTGATTTACAGGCAGACCGTGTGAAAATAAATATCTGGGGCAATAAATATCTTAAGCATTTTTGTTTTCTCTGCTTTCATCCCCGGTGCACCCAAATACCCCGATAATGGTTTCAATGCAGCACATTAAGGTAGTGAAGTCAGATCAGCCCACTTAGTTGCCGCATCACGTTTTGAATCATTTATAGATGAGCTGTTTGTCTCGTCACTGAGAGTGTACCGTTTCAGTATGCCAGGATCTGTGGGGAAGAGAAATGTTTTCCAACAGCAGAGGATGTCAGGTACGCTACTGGAATATTTGAAGAGCTGCAATGCAAAAGGAGATAGCCAAGAGCTAGGAAAAGAAATCAACAGCAAAATGATTGTACCATCCGTGGTTTTGAAGTGAAAGATTTCAGGTAGCAAATTTTTTATGAAATGGATATATAGCGTTATGGAATTTAACCCTTCATGTATAGAGTTGAATGATGAAAAGACATACAGTGGTCAGAGGTGATGTACAGTACAGACGACTGTATCATTGATTTCTTTTACCTTTCAGATTGCCGAAACACAGCAGCAAGGCTGGTTTGTTCCTCATCTGGCTGAATCTGTATTTACAAGGCAGAACAGTGTTGTACTGTTCTTATCCATTACAATATCTTCATCTCCTGTGAGACAATTTCACTTATTTCCACTGCAAATTAAATTGATTCAAGAATTGTCTTGAATCAGTTTAAAGAACGGTGGTTCAGGTGGCTAAGTAAAACTGCTCTGGAAACAAGAGGAATTAGCTCACCTCATTGGTAGAATTGTTCATTTGTATTAAGAAAGAATTACATTTCAGCCATTTAGATGAAATGTAAGGCATTGTTAAGATTGACATTTCTGCAGTGTTGCTTGACCGAAATAATCTCTGGAGTGGAGATTTCCTTTGCGGTTGTATTTTTTAAGAAATAATCCAGACCGTGCTTTACGAAGCTCATATTTCCATTTGTAACCGAAATTCATTATTCATCAAATTAGTGAACAAATGATATTATTTTGATCTTTAATGGATGTTTTGTTTTACAGTTGGTGGATATCACAGTGGATCTCCAACATAAAAACAATGGCTCAGCGTGGTGCTGGGCTGAGTGCATATATCCCTCATGCACAATGTTTCATCTTAATTAGGTCTGCTCTTGAAAGCCAAAGAATATTTATTTACTGAGCTGACTGAATTCCTTTTCACAAGACCCTAATGGTGCTCGACTGGTAAAGCATTATTACCGTACACCTATAGGCTCTCCCCATACATGCATGCAGAAGGTACAGAAATCCCTTATCCCTGTGCCTCGCAATATACTCAGAAAAATATGTATAGATGAAAAAAATGTCTTCATCTTTTTAGAGCTGTCGACATCGTTCAAATTCAACGTCTTTCCTGCATTCATTGCATTCAGGATTGCAGGGCCATTACCGAACCTGAGTGAGGATGAGGAATAGCAGAGGTTTGTAATGAATGGAGCAATTGTGAAGATTTTAATGGCTGTCACCGGTTATGCAACTCATACTGAGGACAGGGGTGAGGAAAAGGTCAGGCCTACTAAGTTGCACTTTTGCCCAGGTGATCCAAAAACCTGTGCAGTGCAGATATGCCGTCTCGGGGTAATTATGAAGTCAGACGGAGCAAAAAATGGGAAACATTTTCTTGTGGCATGTTCCACCATTACAAGCATTCAGATAGCGCGGTTATCCAAAACCAGGTTGCAGGGATGTCATTGGGATGGGAGGTGGAAAGACAGGAGGTAGCTCTTATCCTGTACTTCTCTGCAGTTGGAGCTACCAGAGAGGCTTAATAATATCCCAGAGGCACAGATGAAACACTTTCTCCACAGTGGCTGTTTACTGAAGAGTGTGTTTGAAGTTGAGCTCAAGATGTCTTCATTTCTCTACCAGAGGAATGTTCCAAGGGGAAAAATTGTAATTCAGATAGGGAGCGCGGAGGAAAAAAAAGGGGAAAAAACAGACAGAATCCAAGCGGTGTTTTCTGCTCGTGTGCTACATATAATTCAAGACAGGATAACGCAAGTAGGCTCATCTGACGCATCGAAGTTCATGGTGAGATATCTTAAAAATCTACTGCACTGTGTTGAACGGGGCCTTGGAAACCCTTCAAATTAAGATATGCCTGCTGTTGGCACCAGCAGGACCATTATTTATTCATATCACTCAGCTTGCTCCTGCAGGACTGCAGTACAAAAACCCTTCGTTTTGGAACAGAAAATGAATGTCCAGTCTAGATGTTTGCTGTTGATGTCAAACAGCAAAAAGGATTATCGATCTGTGTTTGCGCAAAAAGATTCCATTTCAATTTTTCGGTTTTAAAACATGCAATAAAAAGTGACTTGTGTGTACTAATCTGCCTGATCCTCTTTGGAAAAAACTATGAAAACAACGCATTACTGAATAATGTTTTTATTGAACCGAACAGATTAAAAAACTATGCTGCAATATGTGAACATCCACACTTTGTGTAACTGCGTCCCTTCATGAAGACATCTTTACTGTTGGACATTCAGAAAAGTTCATTTTAAATTACAATGAAACGTTTAGCAGGACGACATTCGCAAGATTAAAATTCTCTAAAATGTGCAATGGAATATTTTTTCATTAAATCCTGGGCCAGATAATAATTTGATTCATTTCAAAATGGATAATTAATAATGTTTATTGGGAGGCTTACAAAACATAACTTTAAAATTTCGTTTGCCCCCCAGTTGGCCTGCTGATCGGTTATCAGTCCTGCTCCAGCAACAGCTAGATTTTAACACAAAGAACTATTTTTAAGGTGTCCATCAAAGTGAAAAAGTATGATGGTACACTTGTTATTTTTCAAGGTATTGAATCTGATCAGGGACTGTGTTGAAGAGGTTTTTGTCACCATGTTGTGCGTTGTTTGGCATGTGGTGCTAACAAGCTATGGGCTGCAAGGGCTAAATAAAAGACTCTCATTTTTAGTGAGGGGATGAGACAGAGGTCATTGCCAAGGGTGCCCTCTGCAATGCTGCTTGGAGTGTGAGCTGTTCTGGCAGCCTCTCCAACAGGACTGAGGGGCCTCTGATTAAAGACACCGAGAGAGGCTGGATACAGAAGGGGATGAAAGAAGCAGTCAAACTGTCAACCTGGTCGTAAAATAGCTACCGCAATGGCAAAGGACTCCAACTCACTCCAGCTGACAGCTCTCTCTGTCTTTCTCCTCCTGGATTGATTTGAAGTAAGGCCATGTCCTCCATGCTTTGTTGTCAGTGCCATCTTGCTAAATATTCCAGATTCTCATGTATTTCAACGTACTGGCCCACAAGCTTTCCACTTTCCACTCCTGAAAATGTACGTCTGCTCCTGATCGTTGGTTGTGTTGGTGTCCTTGTGTGTGTGTGTGTGTGTCCTGTCACCAGGGCCGATTCTGCCATGGTAACATTGCTCTCTATGTGAGGCCTCTTATGCCTCAACTGGCCCACTAACCTGCAGCATGCAACTGTTAAATCAGGGTGTGAAAAACCAGACTGACAGCATTTGGTCGGTGTACTGAATGAGTACGCTGGGCACAGATTAGAACGATGTCAAGAGCGAGTGAGTAAAATCTCTGCTGGCTCCTCGGTGGCTTTAAAACCGCTTCATCACCCTCTGCAGACCTCTCCCATTCTGCGGCCATTCTGCGACGTGTTTTTCACTCTTGACAGCACCCAGTAAACCTCAACAGCACCCACGTCCATTGTGCTCGTGTGGTGTTTCACACAGTGGGATAAAAAACATCTTTCCTCTAATTTCCTGATCTTATTTCAGCTTCCTTTAAATTCATATATTCATGCAAGATCATCTCTGAGATGAGAGGCGGAGCTCTCTCGCAGGTTGGAGCGCTTCCGTCCATCGCAAATGCCAATACCGCGAAGAAGATGGTGAATTAGACATTTCCCCGTTAGGCTTATAAATATGAAACATGGCTCCACAGCATGATCCCGCTGCAAGCTTTCCAATCATTGTCAAATACAAACATCTGATATCCTTCTCCAGTAAGGAGGCCATCATATTATTACAGTGCAGAGTGATCTTGATGGCATTTCACGACACATTCATCTCACACCCCTCCTCCGGAATGCTACCTTCAGCTAGCCTGTACAAAGAAATCAACACGGTACGCCTCTTATATCACGTAAGATGTTATTAATTAAGGAAATAGAGATGTTAACTTTTAATTCTGTTCAAGTTGAGGTAGAAGTTTTCAAAGTGCCCCTGTTGCCGGATCCATTTTCTTCTAACAGCTTAATGTCATTCGATCTTAGGGGATTCATCGGCACTCCTCGCCTTTTGTTCTAAGACACATATACATATAGAGGAACTCAAGAAAGAGAATAGCTCCTTTTGAGCCTCAGCCTGTGTTAGATGAGATGATTGATGGATGCAGGTCTGTGCTGGGAATAAGAATGACAGGTTTTGATTCCCACTCCCTTTGGGAAATAGGGGACTTTGGCTTTCATGACAGAGGACTTACAGAGGGAGCGCCAGGAAAAAAAAAGACAGAGAAGGGGATGGAGGATGTGTCCCTCAGTACACCTAGGAGATGATAGCAGCCCAGCTAGCTTAACGTAGAGGAAAACTGAGAGCCTGTGGCCAGACCTGAGACCACAGTGCATACTGTGTATATACAGTATGTGCTGGAAAGTGCACACACAATGTAACTTCTTCCCAAATTGGTTAAATGTCTTGTATGCCCTTGGTCCTTGCTGGCTGTGGAGCCACATGCCAGTAGTATTGTGTGCTGTCCAATATATTGAAGAGCGGGCAGGGCAGACATTTTCACGCTGGTTCAATGCCTTGATAATTGACTCGCGGACACGCAAGGTGACAGCTTTGTGTGCAAACGTGTGCGTGTTCCATCCCTGTAAAACCATCGCCGGTGTCATGAGATGGAGCCCCATTTTCATCAGCCTTTGTAATC
>OOFE01013638.1:0-13122 GCA_900323365.1 Monocentris japonica
AAATTGTGATGGCTAGACGACTGGGTCAGAGCATCTCCAAAACGGCAGGTCTTGTGGGGTGTTCCCGGTATGCAGTGGTTAGTACCTACCAAAAGTGGTCCAAGGAAGGACAACCGGTGAACCAGCGACAGGGTCATGGGTGCCCAAGGCTCATTGATGCGTGTGAGGAGCGAAGGCTAGCCCGTCTGGTCCGATCCCACAGAAGAGCTACTGTAGCACAAATTGCTGAAAAAGTTACTGCTGGCTATGATAGAAAGGTGTCAGAACACACACTGCATCACAGCTTGCTGTGTATGGGGCTGCGTAGCCGCAGACCGGTCAGAGTGCCCATGCTGACCCCTGTCCACCTCTGAATGGTTTTAATGTTATGGCTGATCGGTGTATAGTCAAACGGATTGTAACGAGTGACAGTGGAAGTAGCTATGACACCTTCCTCATTGTCATTTGTCGCTATTGTAGACTACATTACAAATGTTTGATACTTTGATACTATGTAATTTTGTTTTTTGTTTTCATTTCATCCTTTCATCAAAACCATAAAATTATGTTTTTATTTCTTCCATCCAGTTTTAAGGTTATTTCTTTCACCTCGGACTATTTGTGTCTGGATTTGTGAACACTGATGAAGAACTGGACAAGTTGCTGGAATGTCATAGGAGGGCAACAATGACATCCTTCACTATCTGGTAGTGAAGGATTCAATGTATTTATAGTTAACATTACTGTAAACTGACTTGTAGAGTCATTATAACAAGTGGTCAACAGATATTGGATTTTTAAGGGCCAATGCTGAGGGTTATGCAACCACTAATAACACCTCAGTGCCAACTCATACCTGTTGAATTTATTTCCTTTTTTTCCTTCCATTTCATTTGTTCGTTCTTCTAGGTCTGATGACAAAAAAAGGAGAGGGTAACATACGACTCCTGTGGAGAGTGGAAGATTATCGTGAAAATGTTCCCCACTCACCGTGGCAAAATTATAAGCGAACTTCGAAAAGTGAAAAGGTAACGACATGTCATTGTCCTCCACTTAATCTTACTGATAGTTTAGATGGGGTAAATACAATGAAGGATGTCAGGTATGTGCCCCTTCTTATTAAAGTGATTATCTAAGCCTTTTAAGTGAAGTGTAATTGGTCCAACATACCCTCATGTGCCACAACACAAAATTGGCCTAAATTGTGCCTAACAGACAAAGATAATGACGAAACCTGTTACCAATGAAGTGAGGTTTCAGTTGTATGTCATTGCTTCTGACAGATACAGTATGACTCATTTAGTGTTGAAGATGGAGCCTTTTAAAAACCAAGAAACAAATGGCTATGGATGGTGAAGTATTTCAAAACAAAAGACTCAAACATGAGTACTTCTGAGTTTATCCACATCAAGCTACCTTTGGCCGAAGCACACCAGAATCAGAACTCAACACCAGATTGCGGTTTTTCAAATAACATTCGTCCACTGGTGCGTGAGAAAATCTATGAGGTTGAATCACATCAGTGCACTTTCTCAAAAAAGTCCTCAGAAGTATTGAGCCACATCCAACCAGTCTTACTTTCCATCAAGTCACACAATACAGAACCATGTACATTTAGCATTAGTTGCGGGCAGGTATTCTGGCCTAGACTAGCTGAATTTAGAAGATAAAAACATGGAAGTTGGCTGTCCCAAGTGCAGTTGTTATTTACAAAGTGTACAGCGCTTTCAAAAGATGAAGATGAGACCTCTCTTACCAGCACATGCACAGTTGAAAGGAGCTTTCCAAAGACATCACAATCCACAGAAGATGGTGACAGTGATAGTGAAGATGAGCAAGTGCAAGAAAATACATGTGATGAAATGAACATCTCTCTCTTTTGATAGAATGCTTTTGCCTTAACTAAAGACATCAAGCCAGAAACACTCTATGCAGTTGCAATGAGAGGATTGAGTGCAGAGAAACTTGCACAGAAAGCTATGGAACCCCCATCACAAAGGACTGTGTGTGATCTTTTTTATGTGCCAATATTACAGATAAACCAAAGGGTGATTTTGTGTTTACCATGTACAATAAATTTAACAATACACTGAAATAAAGAAGGCATTGTTTAGACTTTAAAAAAAATAATTTAATAAAATCTGAATTGGAATGGAAACTCTGCTCAGATGTATCTGTATATCTGTATAAAAGCATTTGTATCTGTCTGTGGTAATGGTTTGGTACAGCTTTATGTTTTTAGAGGGAAAAGCCATTGCCACTTTAATGTGTTCTGATGTTTTGTACAAAAGCATTTGTATCCTCCTGTGGTATGGTTAACAAACAAATTGAAACAGGAATCAATGTGTAATGTTTTA
This sequence comes from Monocentris japonica, assembly GCA_900323365.1. NCBI lineage: Eukaryota > Metazoa > Chordata > Actinopteri > Trachichthyiformes > Monocentridae > Monocentris > Monocentris japonica. The sequence goes on from OOFE01013638.1 coordinate 2,337, forward strand.
GTAGTTTATTGTTTTTTGAAGAACTTTCACAATATTTCTACAGGCAATAAGGATTTATTCCAGAGTATATACTGTATTTCATTTACAACTTTGCTGCCAGCTTTTTGATGTATTTTTACAAAGGTTTTTAGAACATGGAATATTTTCTGTTTTAATTGTGAGTGATCTTGAATTTAGAGTAGTTTTTTTTGAAATTATAGTGATGATTATCTGTGCCCTAACTTTTTTCTCATCTTTTCAAGATAAATTTCTCTATTTTAACAAAGAAAATTACAATTTTTCCACAGTCTATGTCGTCTTGTCTAGCAGTTTTCTGACACACATTTTTTGCCACCCCTGCTGCCAGTTTCTTTTAACCATATGTATTTATTTCTTTACAGTGTATGCGCAGAAACATCAAGTTATGTGCCTGCATATTTTATTTCTAGAATCCATCCATTCCACTACACAACCCGTAACTTCACCCACCATTGTCAAAATGATGATTATTATTATTGAAAATGAAATTGCAGTCCTGCAGGAAGTAAAAGATCCGTAGTGTATAAAGCTCCCTGGACAAGAAGTTTCTTGACGACTTCCTAACTTTCTTGCTACAGGTCTTTGTATGTGTCATCTAAGACAATGCTTGTGAAATTGGCCGCGGGGTTTAAGAGTATATTGCTGCTGTACACTGAACATCAAAAACCTTCTGTGTGTGTGTGCAGCATCAAAGCTGTGTCAGCAGCCCATAGCTCAGACAACCACCTCCACATCACACACACAGTAAGGGCCAACTTGTTTGTTAGTGCAGGAACCTTTAACCACCCACATATCAGAACATTCCTATCCATTCTTCTGGGGAATGTGTGTGTGAGTGTGTGTACATGAGTGAAAGAGAGAGAGAGACAGTACTTCATATTGCTGGACATTGCATCCTGTCTAAAGAGTGATGGTCAGCTAGTTTCACACACCCACATATCAGAATACTGTCCAAACCTTCTGGTGCTCTTTGCGTGTGTGTGTGTGTGTGTGTGTGTGTGTGTCTTGGGATGAAGAGACAGAAGATTAGAGAGTGAGTGAGCACTACACAAGGTTGTTCTTCTTAGCAGTATTGTGTGTGTATATGAGGTTTTCTTTATGTTCCTTTGTGTGAATCATATTCAAGAACACTGCTTATATTCCTTACATTGTATCCCCTGGTAACAAGGACTGGAGAATATAAACAGTGTCCTTGGATACCAAACCAATCATAATCAAATGCAGTAAGTGCTGGGTGTTCTCAGACAGATGCAGCCATGCTTGACCGTTTGTGAACCCTACAGGGGCTGATCATTATTTCATACATAGGATTATATATTTCGTATGGAGGAATAATCAATAGCAGGCCTACCTCATTAAAGAGGAACAGACCTGTCTCACCAGAAAGGAAAAGCAGATGTACCTCATCAGAGAGCACGGGCACACCTATTTCATGAAAGAAGAGCAGACCCACCTCATCAAAGAAGAAGAGCAGACCTACCTCATCAGAGGGCAGTAGACCAATGATCTCAGAGAGCAGCAGACATGCCTCATCAGAAAGCACTAGTAGTCCCTCATTAGTGCAAAGTTCCACATATGTAACGCCGATGCCAACTGCAGGAAAGCATTGCAAATACAATAAGAAGCAGTATTGTTGCACTGTGAAAAGCTCACGGCCTGAAAAGCTTGGCCTTCAGCTATGACAAGAAGTCAAAAGACAGAGGGACGCCTGCTACGCCTTCTAAAGAAGAAAGGAAACTTTGCCCATGATGCTGCAATACCAAGAAATGGGGACGGAGAAATGGTTTGCTTGTAGAAGACCTACTCAAAGCCATCCCAAGATTACAGTCACTATATCCACTGTCAAGGCCTGTATGAAAGGAAATCACAATGGAGACACATCAGATACCCTCAGAAACCTGAAAACAGCAGCTCAAAAGCTGGGCGAAAGAGGGTCTAGTCACTCAATCGAATGTGCTTGAGTCAGTGACTAGCATTGTCTGGAAGATTGCTTGTGAGATGAATAACGTCCGGCCCCACATAGTGTCAAGTACCTTTGTAAGTCACTTTGTAAAAAAGCGTCTGCTAAATGACTGTAATTTAATGTTCTTAGTGACCCACACATCCTTCATGGCCAGCGTGCGTATGACGCAAAGAGTCGATATGCCAAAAGACACGACTACATACATCAGAACATGAGGGAAATGGCAAGGCTGCTTATTGAAGCAAGCACAATGTCACCTTTGAGAAGTATGGAAAATGTGCCAGGCAAGTACTGACATTGACCTATGCTGCGCCATAATATCAGGACACTATGATGTTGCTGAATCTACAAAGTACTTCATATCTCTGCTTGAGAAAAAGTGGAATGAGTCAATTTCAGCTGCAGTGCTGGGTACACTCGAAGAAGCAAAATGGAATAAACCACCAATCTTACCCTTCACAGAAGATGTCAAGAGGCTGCACTCCTTTCTTGCTACTGAGCAAATTAACTAAATGAGTGCCCTGCAGGAAAGGCCAAACCACATAGACAACTCTTACATTAATAGTTCTGTTCAACAGGAGAAGGGAGGGTGAAGTGTCAAGTATGGAACTAACACCTTACACATCCAGAGATCAGACAGAGATGAATCCAGATATTTCGGTGGGCCTCACAGCTTTGGAGAAGAAGGTTGTTGAGCATTTCGAAAGCATGGTAATTCGGGGCAAAAGGTCAAGGAAGGTGCCAGTGTTGTTGACACCGGGCATGATTGCTGCAATGGACCTCCTGGTGCAAAAGAGACAAGACTGTCAAGTTCCTCCTGAAAACAGGTACATGTTTACAAGCCCAGCTACCCTTTCAAATTACAGAGGTTCAGACTGCTTTCATGAGCACACAAAGCATTGTGGTCCCAAGAGCCCAGAGACACTCACTTCAACAAAGTTGCTATTTTGTTGACTATGCTAAACTTAAAAGAAAACAAGTTGGCTCTACCTGCCAACTTCCTAGGTCATGACATTAAGGTCGATTGTAAATACTATCTTCCTGCAGCTGGCCAAAGTCAGTAAACTTCTCATTGCCATGGGAAATGGAAGGCTGCCAAAGCTGCAGGGGAAGGGATCGGATGACATAGTGAGAGATCCAGTTAGTAGTTTCCATTTGAATTTTTTCTACATTAACTGGTACTTGTTTACCTCAGGTTTCTGTGATATGAGAAGATTTCTTCAATTGTGATGTTAACAGCTCATTTTAAATGTGTTTGACTCAACTACAGTAGATGAAGTAGACATCAGCGCCGATTCAAATGGTGAGGGGCCGATTGACCTGCACCCAACACAAACCTTGAGATCTCCAGCTGAGTTGAATCAAAGTGGTAATATCATAATTGTAATAGTAATCCTGATAAAATTGTAGATTTTTAGGTGCTTCCTCTGCCTTTACCTTCCATGTTTAACAAATGCCTTGATTAGCAGTCAGAGTATCCAGTATATGTGGAACTGGCAGAGAGTCTGCAGGCCTTTACTGAGGAGCACTCTTGCCTGGAGAACATAAGCAGTGTCCTTGGATACCAGAACCAATCATATTCACAGTAAGTGCTGGGTGTTCTCAGACAGATGCAGTCATGCTTGACCAGAGCTGATGATTATTTCATATATTGTAGGGGAATAACCGGTAATACTTTATAATAAGGGTACACAAATAAGCATGGATCAATACATTAACCAATGCATGGATCAATACATTAACCAATGCATGGATCAATACATTAACCAATGCATGGATCAACAGAGTTATGCATGAATGAATGACTGAACTATCAGGATTTCACGAAGTTCAACAACAACAAATGAATGAGTCATACCTTGGTCACCATTTGTTAATGGTAGTGAATTAAAACCTTTATCCATAATGTTATGATATGAATTAATGTTAGTTAACACCAATAATTAATATCTTAACTGATTAGTGGGATCAACTGGGCTTTAAACCCAGTTTACAACCAGGAAGGAACCGTGAAGCAAAGATTTCAAGAGATACTTGAAGAGATACTTCGTGAACCCCGCCCACCGTCAGTTTGAGATCCATGCATAGAGTATGAAGATATTACAGAGAAATCATCGTCGTATCTACACAACAATCTACTTCCTCTTGTTGCATGTAGAGTTCGCATGTAAGACATACGTATGTTTAAATAGCTTAAGTAAGATGTTTGATTTGATAGGAAAATTTCAAAATTCAAGTTCAAAATTTCCATCAGTGAACATCAGGGAACAACAGGGAACGTCCATGCATAGGGCATACAGTATACAATACCAGCCCAGGCCCTTTAAATGATAGAAACACACTACTTTGATTCTTTGATACACATTACACAATGAGAGCCTAAAGCATGAAAAAATGACTTACCACTTATGACCAAACTCTTGGATTAGGTCATTAAAATCCAACTGGCGTAGCGAGTCGTGCTCAATGGAGCGTCAGAGTCAAATTGTTCAGTCTGTTTTTCATGCATTGAAGTCCTCAGTCTGTGTTTGATAACCCCCAACTTCAAAAATGATCTGGCATTTGAAACAGGGAGAGTTAGATAAATCCTGAGTGGAATGTCAACGTTAGGAAAGGCACTTCCTGTTTCTCTCCCAAAAACATTAGAAGGTTCTTCGGCGATAGAAATTCACAAATTGAATAATCCTCAAAAACATCCTGAAGATCTTTGCTATACGTTCCCTGTTATTTGCAGCTTGCCTCGTGCATTTCATCCTTGGAGATTCTCCCGAGTTGAAAGCCAAAGTTTCCACATGTCTCTTTGTAGGCCTTGTGTCTCTGCTGCAAAGCACTATTTCGTCTGTCAGTTATCACCAGGAATACTTCCACACTTTTCCTCTCTGCTCCGGTGAGAATGTGGCCAGGTACTCATCTGACCGTTGTTTTCACCTGGCGAGGTGTTCCAGTCCTGTATTCCCTGAGTCTCTGGCATACACACAATTTCTGAAACTATGCCTCATTTTCTCAAAACACAAAAAAGAAAAACAGACACAAAATTCATCATTCACTATCATGAAACCTTTCCTGCACCTACTATACTACACATATTATATATTATTAAATAGCAGATTAATAAGAAATGGACACACAGGATGAATTGCTGCATCTGAACTGATCAGAGATTTTTATTACACTATTATTACACTATAAATTGCTTCAAACGTCAGCAGTGTTGCGTTCTGCCATCAGCTGCTTCCTGACAGCAGGTTTCAACATTTAAAGGGATCCTTTGTTGGATTTATTCTCAGCAGATGAAAAATGAGCTGTTATACTGACCATCAGAGTTAGTTCTACAGCTAACCGGTTTGTTGACCAGAAATGTTGTTTTTTTGTGGTATTCATTTGTGTGAAACCACCAATAAGGAAGTTCATGGTGTAAATTTGTTCTGCAGCATCCAGCAGGATAATAATTGGAGCATTCTATTAATAAATAGATAGAATACAAAGTAATGAAATAAAATATAGTTATACACCATTATTTTTCTGTTCTCTGTTTTTGCTGTACATGATCATACTGGAGGTCCTCAGCTTTTGGCCAACAGTGCCTTGTTAACAATTGTGCACTGGGTGATGTTAGTTGCTTCTACTGTTACTTTTGATTGCACTGTAGTTGTGGATATAATTGTTTGTGTGTTTGAAGAGCCACTCCGGAGCCATATGAGTGGACAAATAACACATGTCAACTCATAACACTTATTAACACTGAAAAATCTCGACCTGCTCTGTGTCCACTGAGTGCAAGTCGAGGTACAACTCGCCCACATCCATGCTGTCTGGTCAAACAGAAAAAATCTGTATTATACGGATAAAAAAATTTTTTCTGCATGCAACTGATAATGTTGGTGGCAATGTTCTATTTCTTCTCTGTCTTATTTCTCATGCCTTTGTTATAGATGTTGTTTGGATCAATTTCAATTGTTTTAATGTTATTATGGATATCTCTTTTTGTTCAGTGATGATTAGATTAGATTCAACTTTATTGTCTTTGCACAGAGTTCAGGTACTGAGACAACGAAATGCAGTTAGGCATCTAACCAGAAGTGCAAATAGCAGTAAAGTGCAGAGTGTGCATCTGTACAGTGGTAGATAAATATGAAATAAACAGTAAGGATAGATATGAATATGCTGTATGTACAGGATGAACTATAATTACAGTATAAACAGAATAAACAGGTTACAAAATATATGTAATATTTGTATAAAAATATATGGTGCAATGGTATAAGTAGTGCAAAAAAAAAGAATATAATGGTTGATAGACAGGATACCTGGTAGGTGGGAGGGATCTAATGCTTGATAAGACAGGGTACCTGGTAGGTGGGAGGGGCCGATTGGTTAGGATAGACAGGGTACCTGGTATGATATCTGGTGCATATACAGTTGGGTAAAATATCTGTATTATTACACCATCCACATTCTGGTTGACCTTGACTGTGGCTGGTAATTTTAGCCGCTCTAGCAGCCCCCCCAGGTATCCTTGTTCAGAGGTCATTTTCTGTTCTCTGTTAAATGGTGGCAGTAGCCGGTAAACTTGGTGGTGGACAGTGAAGTTAAATACCTGCCCTGATTCCCCCCTCCCAACTCTCAGGCTTTGTCTTTGCACACATGGACCCTGGCTTGGAGTATCTGTACGTGTCCTACAACAACCTGGACGGAGAGGGAATCGAACCCGAGTCGTTCTTCGGTTCATACCACTCCATGGTGGAGCTGTGTCTGGACCACAACCAGCTGGTCACCGTGCCCTCCGGCATCAATGAGATGAACACCTTGCACTTCCTCAGACTAAACAACAACAGGATCAGGTACAGAAGCAGCCATCACTGACAAACAACCAAGAATGTACATGATGAAATGTGTTTTACTTAGTTACTGTATAATGAAAAGAGACAGAGATCAGGTAGAGATCTAGTCAGTAGAATAAAATAAAATAGAACAAAGTGTATACCTTCATAATGTGGAGTTACTGTGAACTGTAGTGATTAAAGAGTTGTTCCAGAACAACTCAAACTATACTATCTAAAATACAGGTCAAGAGTTATCCTTCAGTTATGAGAACGTTAAAGAGAAAAAGAAAGACAGACAGAAAGGAATGGATGAACTTAATTTCCTCAGAGTGAAGAACAGAAGCAGATAAAAATCTACTCAATAGAATACAATAAAATCAACTGCTTAATACAGAGCTGGAGGTAACAGAATATCAATGCATACCACAGTAGACCAGCTCCTAACCAGACTGACTCATTCATCATTACGTGGAGAGTCGTCTTGACGACAACAAACAAAACAAGTTGATTCATCTTTCCACCTGGGAAAGAATCACTTCATCACCCAGAGACATTTCTAGACAGTTAGTCCAGGTTGTACTATGGTCGTCTTTAGAACTACAAAGTGTTGGCTGTAAACATTCTCCATAACATCACCATATTTATTTGAATTCTATTTAACCTTCATTTAACCAGGCAGGCTGGCTGAGCATGCATGCTCTTTTTCAGCAACGCCATGCTCACATTTACAAAGTAGTATAGTAGTACCACAGTAGTATAAAGTACCATAGTAACATGGACAACAGAATTACCAGTTACTATAGCAACAGACATAGAGATGGACTGTGGAGCCAACATGGATGACACCAAGGTGGGAAATTAACACCAGCCACCAGCCAAATACTGGTAAATGATTGCCTGCATGTGGTACGTTCATCTAGTCTACAGGTAATCAATCATCATTTGGAGTCCCATTCTAAACACCTAGTTAGCTGGTAGGTTAGTCTGGCCTTCAGGTAACCAACCATCATTTGGAGTCCCATTCTGCAAAATGTATTTGTGGGGTAAAATAGTCATAGTTGCTGGTGAATTTTGTTCCAGTCCTGGTTGTCCACCTAACCATCTCCTGATGCCTCCTCCTCCAGGAACGTTCCTGACGACAGTATCTGTGACCCAAACCACAATGGCGACTCCAATCTAGTGGCACTGAGGCTGGAGAACAACCAAATTGATCCTCAGAAGATCTCACCAACAGCCTTCTCCTGTGTACGCTCCTCCTCCAGTGTGGTCTTAAAACCCCAGAAAACCAAGTGACCAAAGAGTCCTCTTTCAATCAACGAAAAGTCAAAAACCAAAGGCAGTTGTTTTAAAACTCCAGAAAACCATTTTGCTTTTTAATAGCTAAAAGATGTATAAAACCAAGACTAGCTTCTAATGATGCTGCATGTTATTATACCAATAACACCAGAGACAGCGCTCTTTGCTGTGATTATGGCCTCAGTGGTGATGCAGTTACTGTTCCCATGATCACAGTAAAGAATACCCTCAATGATTATATTGTGTTTATACAACTGTTACCACTGTATGTGTACTGTCCGAAAAGTAGTGCACATGCATAAGTTAATAAATAAACATGACGAAGCAAAAAAGATTACCTTGGTTACCACGAGTTAGCACAGGAATTGCCAGCATGGTTGGATCATGTCTTTGATTAATCAGATTGCTTGCTAAAACTACCTATTTAAAAGGTGATAAAAGACAGAGAAGAAAATATATCATCTGTCATATGTATTGTGGTCTGGAAACCCCAAAACCCTCTGACTTTCAGTTAATATCCAAGGAAAGTTGCAAAGCAAAAACATTGACTTCTTCTCCAGCTTCCACTTGTATGTCCCTGCTGAGTGCTCTATGTTGGTACATGACTGAATATATCACTGCTATGAAAATCAAAGGATGTCAACACCTTCAAACTCCATTCTTACACTGTCTCTGCTTGTAGAAAGGTTAAAAACATCTCTAAAATGGAAAGAATTCTGATGAGTAAAAGACTCAAGCCTGACACATTAATTTGAATTATCTCTGCACCTTCAAACTCTCTAAAATGGAGAGTGTTGAGAGCCCTTTGTGTTAGAGATTTAAGGGATTAAAGTGATCTCTCCTGGAAGGCTCATCTCTCTGAAAGCTAAAGAGACAGGAATGGTAAACAGAAGATGTACCAACATGTCTGTAGGCATCCTCCCATTGACAACCAAACCACACTCCTCTGGTGCAGCTAAGATGGCCGCCATCGAGTATTATTCATAATGTCATAGAGATGAGCACTGTTTAATATATGGACAGTGACGGAGACTCAACTACCAGGAGAACATTCAACCAAATGTCTTCGACATGGTAACACATCAGCTCTCTGAGGGTCCTTCACTGTTCCCAGTCTTTTCTCAATGGCAGCCAGGCTGGGAGATGATCAGCTACCACCCAAAGGTTGGTAAATGTTAGTCAGTGTGCTCAACTTGTAACCACGCATCATTGGTCCTAAACATCTAGTTGGGTGGAAAAATGGTTTTGTGGCTGTTAAATATCAGGACTCACCAGCCACTGTGGCATGTAGACACTCTGATATTTGGTGTGGTATATTATAGTGTCCATTTGATGGCTGTTTGAGGCTGTTGATGTGAATGGGAATACCCATTCTATCTCTTTCATTGGTCTACAGAGAAGTCAGACAGTCAATGGTTGAGATATAGAAATTCCACTGATTATCTACCATGCACACTCATCTGTTACTCTCTAATGAGACCACATCTGCAGAAATGAGGGTGCTCTAACGCCAAAGGTTGCAGAGATTCCACTAATCACATGTAGTGTGTTTTTAGGGGTTTGATGCAACGTCAGCATTCACAATGAAATAAAATATAATAGAGGGGTTTTGCAACTTCAAATACAAAATCCTTTATGTATGAGCTAGGATATAATGTTATTACAGGAACGACAGACTGATTACAGAGTACTAATTGGAGGGACAGTGTGCCCAACAAGTTGAGGAATTCAGTTACAAGAGAAAATCTGTGGAAGCTTGGATAAGAAGTGCTTTTTTAGAATTTGTTTCAACGTTTGAATTGAAATACGTCTGTCCTCCACTTTGCTCTTGGCTGGCTAAGACGCATGAATTACATTCCAAAATGTTTATTTAATGTACAAACATTCATGTATTACACCTCTTCTAACCATTGTTATGATGCATAGTTCAATAAACTTTACCAAACTATTGTTCCCATACCGGTCTGATCGATGCATTTTCACCACTTCTTATGAATAAATAAAAGTTAGGAAGCATCGTTCACAAATAAACATGAAGACACGAGTGTTACTCTTGCATGGGTGGTAAACTCTGACAAGCACTTTATTATGACATACTAGCATTGAGACAATCAACACATTTAATGAACCATCCTAATGCCTTGAGCTGGTGGCTGGGTCTCCATAAAGAACTTTACTTTAGTCATGATGACTCCAATATAAACCCTCGCTCGCTGACAGCATGCCAGATTAACATTGTATGTTCTGTCAAGTATTAACCAATATTTCATCTGGGAAACTGATTATAAGCTTGATTAGCTACTTCAAGGATTCAAACCAACGACCTGTCAACCACAAGTTCACTTCTCTATTAGAGTGCTGCTGTCCCCATCAATGGACCTTAGGGTCCTGTGGAGTATGGGACCATAAGAGGATTGACAGATGCTGTGTAGATTCCAATGTTTCTTCACAATGATTTCTAAGAGGGTTCTCGTGTTACAAGTCAGACGAGGTAAATTTCAAAGTATGATTTACATGTAGTGAGACTTCTGCATCATATAGTCACAGTCTGTAAGGGGTTCTTCATGTTATCAGTGTGTATTCAACTTCTGGAGGGATTCTGAACTGCTTCAGAATCAGAATCAGAATCAGAATGGGGAATCAGTAAGTTTACACATACAAGGAATTTGCCTTGGTCTGATGGTGC
>OOFE01013639.1:0-10938 GCA_900323365.1 Monocentris japonica
ATTTGTGTAGTGTGTGTTCATCTGTATTTGTGTGTGTGTGTGTGTGTGTGTGTGTCAGCTCATCTGCTTGTTAACTTTCTTTGCTATTTTTTTGCTTCACATGCTCCTTTTGGATAGCTTCCACAGTGAAATGGAAGCTGAGTGTATAAATCTTCCCTGCCAGTATAAAGCCTCTCTATCATAAAGGCCCCCACTGTGCCTACTGTGCAGTAACTGGTGTTTTGCAATGTCAAAGTCCAGTGGCTAGGGGTGAAAATCCTGATTACAAATATGTTGGGGACCCACAAAGATGGAATCCAATAAACTGGACTCCTGGCAGCCCCCTATACCTACAGCCAGACAAATGTCATAACTGTATCGTGTCACAGAAATGTGTCTAGGTGGAGCAAGTGTAAAGACTATGCATCTCTATCCTTACCCAAAATCCACTCCTTGTAGAAGACTTGATGTCAATGTGTGTGACGTTGATGTACTCCTCCAGTCCAAAGAAAAAAGCATTTAAAACCCAAATGACCCACAGAAACCTTGATGCACTCCCTGAAACAGTGCACAACCAGGTTTTCTACAAACATTTGTGAACTTGGCACTTACACCACCCTACTCACTAACAACTAGCGGTCAGGTGCTCCTGCAACAGTGTATTGATACCAACTTTGTGGGTATATACAAAAATAAAAGGCCAGCTGAGAACGGCAAACTGCTGGATGACAAAAGAAGAGCTACCAAGTCCATTGCAAGGACCTGGTGAAGCATTGTTAAATTAACCACACACACCTGGAAGTTCTGGCTCTGAAGAAAACCTCCTAGCAGTGAACCTGTGTCCGAGGGGTCCTACACCTAGAACAATGCATTACATAGGAGATGTGATTGCATTAACCACCACAGTCATATGAAATGCCATCTACACCAGAAACGTTAACTCTAACCTACTTTCAACCCCAAGAGCAGCTGCCATCATTGACCTCAATGGACTGAGATGGTGTGTGTGTGCTATATGTGTGTGTGTGATTGGCCTCAAACCTGTTTCTTTCTCTCCCCCTAGCCCATGATGGACAGGAACAAGGCAGGAGATCTCCCCAAGCTACAATGCGGTTTCATTGATTTTGTCTGCACGTTTGTCTATAAGGTACGGTTCACTGTTTCATTTTAATCGCAGCTGCTACCGCTATACTCATTTTCCTCTGGTGTGACATGATATGATACTGATACTGGTGCAATCGAGGATTCTCTGACCAACTAAAAGGTGTGCTGCAGTCACAGTTGACCTACAGCAAAACAATTCATTGGAGCACCAACAAACAGAGATAGAAATGAAGGTGCACACTAGAAATGGACTACATCTAAGTCCATTTTACTATCATCTCAATAGCATCTGTCCATCATTCTGGACTGAGAGCAATTATGCACATGCTTGTGTCTGAAAAATAAAAGTTATAAATTTATTGTCTTCCATGTTCCATAAATGTGGCAACAAGCACTCATCTGAACAGTTCTATTTCCAGCTTTCCCCTGAGACACGGCAAAGCATTTAAAGACATGATAAAAACGCTTTATTTGTCTTTCACCCTTCTCTCCTCAGGAATTCTCTCGCTTCCACCCAACAATCACGCCCATGCTGGACGGCATCCTAAACAACAGGAGGGAGTGGAATGCTAAAAAGGAGGAGTATGAGGCCAAACTCAAAGTTCTAGAGGACCAGAAGGCTGCTAAAGAGGCGGCCTCAGGAAAGAAAGGTGCAGTGAAATAATCATACCTTTTTGCACCACATGGTGGCTATTTCAATTGGGGACACAAAATGGAGCAGGTAACAGCAACCCAAGGGATCTTGAGCCTGTATGAGAGATTACTTACAATTGGGTTGTTTCAGCTTTGTAATTTTCTGTGTTTTCACAACAGAAATACTGAGCAATAAAACTTCACTAAAAAATGTTCCCGACCTTCAAATATGTTGACTATTATGTCTGATGTATCCTTTGTCCGACAGAAGCTGTAAACAACCCCGGTGGTGGCGGAGGCTCAGGCTCCAAGACCTGCTCAGTGTGCTAAAGCAGGGGTCCCTAACCACTACCGGGCCACGAAAAATATTCTATATTCTGGTTGTGCCGCAGCTTCCCCCGCCCCCAATGGCCGGTCCGCGAAAATATTATCAATATGAAACCGCTCCCCCCGACGGCCGGTGCGACTAATAATAGATATTCTGGTCGTGTCGTTAAACTGAGTTGACCTTCATGGTGAAGTCCAACATCTTTTCATTCCTCCTTTTCTTTTTTCTTTTGAAGACAATAATATTCTTGCCTTTGATGGGCAAAGCCATAGATATTATTTCACTAGATGACAACTCATTGTCAAGTCAAAATCTATATTTAAGTATTTTTGTACTATGAATCTTAAGTCTAGTCAGCTTTTCCTTTTCGAGTTTCATCTCTTTCCTCATCTTTCGAGGATTCATGTTCCCATGTTGTATAGATGTCTGGTGTGTGTGGGTTTGTCTGTCTTAGTGAGTCATGTTTCTCAACTGTGCAGATGACCACATTTTATGTTTCTCTCCAAAGTAGTTGCCTATCCTCATTCTGGGCAGCAGAGATCTGGAGAAAATATGTGTTGTAATATCCATGTACATTATGTGAGTGTGAACATGTGGTACTGTATACTGTATTCCATTTAATTACTTTGATTTCAAACAAGTAATTGTTTGTATACTGGTAAGCCCATGTCACCGTAGACTGTACAAAATGTTTGGAGCTGTTTTTCAAATGTATGTATTTTTGTAATATTTGTTATAGGGTTATAGAATATGAACATACACACAGAGAATATTTAGACTGAACTGTAGTATCTATAATTATTATTGTACATATATTCCAAAACTTTATGTTCACTCCTTCCAGTCATTTAACATTTACAAATGAGAGTTTGTTTACCTTGACTGCAGACAGCCAAAGATAGATAATGCAATATAAAAAAAACAGTGGTTGCTCTCTATAAATGTTGCATCATAGAAATCTATGGAAAAGTTACTGCCAGCAGATAAGCCTGTAGCTGCTTACTCATGATGCCTTTAAACTGTATGTGTGTCTAAGAGAGTAGCCTAGGATGTTATATTTTAGGAAAATAATACAAATGTCTTATTATATAAGGCCCACTGGAAGATTTGTTGAAATCCACACCCTACCAGGAAATGGGTTGGTTCCAGATTGATCCATTGAATCTGTATATGGATCAAACCTCCATTCACACATCTAACTTAATTATGAAGTGAATCTGATTGGACCTCACCCTGAGCTTAAAGCCAGTGGTCTTGACTGCTGCTTTACATTTCATGCTTCTTTGAAGCGTAATGCAGTGGCAGGACCAACTGACTCTCTCCAACTGTTGTAAACAAAATGTAAAATAACACTCTTTGCAGCTCCAAAGGAGCAGACCTGTTTGAAATGGGACAAGAGCGACGTGGCTTCTTGTAATGACTTGTAAATATTCCCTCCCTTCCTGTAAATATCAAAATATTTCATTTTTCTAGATGACATATAGATGCTTGTTACATAATGTATCATTTGTCAGTAACAGACTAAGTTTTCCTAGCACTAGAAAATGAGTCATAGAAGAAAGAAATCTCTGAAATATGCTTATATGTTGTCACGCCCAATTTCCTGACTTCTAACTATTCCACTTATGGAAGACCATGTGCTATTAGGGAATAACTACCTTACCCTGTATGCTGCTGATGAACCCTGAACATTTAAAAAGTAGATTTAATTTGCTATAGGGTCAGTATTTTAAAGCTTGCTTCTGTATGTACTCCATCTCTACAATGGTGACCCAAATAAAGCAAATGTATTTTTATGAGATATCTTTGGTCAATCCGTTTTGTTCAGGTGTAACATGTTAGAGGATTTGAAGAGGGGTGAATCTTGTTTTATGCCACATTTAGAGAAAATGCCAGTTAAAACAATTTACCTGCCCACCATAACATTACTGAGTGAAATGATGTGTTATATAGTGAATGTTAAATTTACCTACAACCCTACATGCCTGTGTAGTTCACTTCTTATAGCTCGGTAAGGTTTCCGTTTACTGGTGACTCACCAGTAAACAAAGCCTCTTATCTAATGCTCACGGGTAACAAGCACGTACCATACGTGTTTGTTAGAGTACACTTTAATCTTAAAGCCAACATAAAACGTCACATGGCCAACACTACTCTAACAAGGCAAAAAGATGACAAGTAAACCACTTTGGTTTATTATTGAAGAAACAATTGGAAGTTTAATGACAGGATTGAGCATAGAGAGGGGGGGGGTTGCAGTACTGTCCACGCTGCACTTTCTACTACTGGCCCCTGACCCCAATCCTGGGATTGCTGCTAAACTAGGCCAGGATTACAACCATGCTCTTCTTCCTGGCTCATCTCCTACTGAAGGACAGACAGACAGACAGGCAAACAGACAGACAGGCAGGCAGACAGACAGACACCTGCTCTAGGCACAAAATGTGCACTAAAACAAGTTCTTTGTACTGCATGCAACTAACAGACTAAGAATGAAATGAAATAGTAAATTACTTTAACACTAGACCTTGATCAGGTGATTTCAACTGGTTCCAATTTTTCAGGTAAGGTATCAAACACAAGCACAACCCCACACTCCCACCCAAAGCATGAATAAAAAAAAGGACACTTGAATTACATGAAAAATAATTTGTTTGTTTTTATTGTGGTCGGAACATAACAGTGCAGGTCCAGAGAAAGTTCACTTGAGGATGGTGTCAGAATTTGCTGCAGAAGGAGAAGAGGTAAAATAAATTAGAAATGTTATCGATGTTGACAATATCCTACAAAGTGGTGTGCTGTGATAAACAACAGCAGAAGGGTTGCGTTTGCAAGCTCGAGAGCGAGACTGAGCAACAGAGAGAGAGAGAGACTGTGTCTTTGCTACCTTCAGACAGCTGTTTGTAGATACGCTCCTGCTCCTCTCTGGCCTTCTTCTCCGCTTCCTCGACCTTCCTCTCCTCCTCGGCAATGGGCTTCAGGTACTCTGAAAGACAATAAAACAATTGGTCAAAGATCATTATTGCAAATCATTAATATTGTTATTTCAGTTTCACATTCACGTGAAACCATCCATTACTCCCTCCGAAGGGGAAGGAGTAATCTTTGGTTGCATAGTAGTTTTATTTACAGTGTGGAACACCTGGGTTTAAATCCAGTCTGCATTGTCAAAAATTGATGTCAGTGATGTCTAGTATAGCGCAGGGACAAAGGTAAGATGGGGGCATAATCAAAGATAAATTCAGCAGGAGGAGCTATGTTGTGAATATCAGCAATGGAATATGGTTCAGTGGCAACAGAAGTCTACACTTCACACAATGCCTCTTCGATTCAACTGTAATCACAGTTCCTATGTGAGTAGGATGGATATTGGAGAGATGTTGCAGTCAAGGGATTTCAAGTTACACCGTTTTTCCTTGAGTCATTTTGCAAGATCAACATACTGACTGAAAATAACGTGAGAAGAAAAACAATAAATGACAGATAATAGTCATGTTGATGGGCCCTATTTAAATGTTTTTACTTCATCAGATAAAGTGCCCCAAGGGTGGAAAATAATTAAAACATAGTACGCAACCTTTGTTAAATGTATTCATTACATTCATTGACAGTCACTGGTGTCTGAAGTCTTATTATTATTATTTAATTGGGATGTGCGTTGTTAGGAGGAATGTCTCTCCCGCTCCACAGTATACGCTTAACACCAACTGAATTGCAGCATGTCTTCATGGAAAAAGTGAGCACCATCTAAACTCTAATGAAAGTATTTTCACACACAACTACTTAAATGCCTCCAACACAGAAGTGTGCTCAATATTATTAGTTTTAGTATGAGGCAAGGGTGAACTGGGGACAAATAATAATAGGTTTTGTAATTACTTCAGGAAGACTACATTAAGACAGATGATGGCACAAAATGGCTTGAACAGACAGGTGAAGCAAAAAAAAGTGGTCTGCCTTCACATAATATTTTCATGTTGATTTCACGTCTGGCACAGTTGATTAATGTGAACTCAACTATGTGAAGTGCAACAGCTAATTTGATTGGCCACACAAAAGTGCACCTTTATGCACATAAAAAGTATGAGCACCTTTTGCCAATAGAAATTGTTTTAACCAGAACCATTTTGGCTATTTCTAAGGGCCTGTGATTGTGACTCAAGGTGGCAAATATCCATCAATTGTGATTTTAAGACAGTCACATTAGTATGTTGTGAGCTTAATTTATGTCACCTTATTTGTCTTTTAAAAGGGTAATGTCACCCTTCCTTGGCTAACTTTATGTGGCTAACTTAATGTGGACAGACATTAGCAGACACACGCACTGACGCATGCCTACACACTTACCAAACCTCTGTTTGCCATAGAACACGCCGAGGAACAAGGCAGACCACCTGGCCGTCTGAAATACAAGATAAACATAATTCTGTGTGATTACTCAGAGTAACATATGAATGGACTAACAAATTAACCGTGCTAGCTGGAACAACCCAGCAAGCTGACGAGCCACTATAGCTATCTGTCGGTGTCATTGTAAGATGTATCTGATGCTATCGCTTTCTCCTAGTCTGTGTCTATGTTGTGTGAGCTGTCGTGTAGTTAGCTGTATGCATTAGAGCGCACACACCACGCTCGCTGTAACACGGGCCAAGTTCCAATTTTCTCTCTGACCTTGCAGCTAAAGTATACAGATGTCTGCAAAGATGGTGACCACATTGCACACGTTCAATAATAAAAAATACGAAATCCCCCATCTGCTAGAAATGAAAGATGCCATTTAGTGCTGCAGGTGTAACTGTTGGCGATTTGTGTGGTTCCCCTGTACAACCTGTCAATGTCATTAGCTGCCGGCTGGCTAGCTAACAAACGTTAGCATGCTGCTACTAGCATTTAACAGCTAGTTCGCTAACAGCTGCACGATCTGCGAGAAAAGTTACAGTTTCCATTGCCTGGGCATGTAAAAACGTTATTTAAAACAGTTCTTCAGGTCACACAATTTCCGTTATTACCTTGATAAGCGGCGACACTGCAACTGGAGGAACCATTTTGATACTGTCGACTGAGGAGGTGAACTTCCGGGCAGGGCGGAAAAAGGTTTTTTTTTTGGAGCAACGTAGACTCTGTAGCATTGGAGCCTCTTCTTCTTCGGGTTTTATCAGTGGTTGGCAACCAACGTTAAAGGTGCATTGCCGCCACCTACTAAACTGGAGTGTGAACCAGAGATCCTGAAATCTAAATCCTATGATCCAGTTTCTCTAAAAAAACTAAAAACAGATGATGAAATTCCTTGAGATGACGTTTGTAATACAATTTAACGCTTATGTCATCTCTTACTCTTTCTCTCATATTGAGCACATTATCACATGCTCTACCGTCTCCATCTCCTGGCAGAAATGACACCTCCCTGTTTCATGTTTCATTTCATGTTTACCTATAAGCAGAAGTGTCTTGTTCAGTCCACTATGCCCTTTTCGTACCCTGGTATACGTGGATTCTTCCTGTCTACCCCTTCCTGTGAATCTCCCAATTCCAACTCTTCTTTGGATGTGAAAGAGATGTCTGCCCTTCTCATCATTCATCTATCCTGCCATTTCTCCATCATCACTTTACAAATAATAGATTTGGCTTCAGTTTTACTTATTGGCACCTCAACCTCAACTCTGTCCTGCTGCAAGAGGAAAAGGTTCAGTAAAACAAGGTGGTATCTAGGATGCACAGGTTATGGCAAGCCGTTTAATCACAGGCTCACTAGTCACAATTACATTTTGGCAAATCAAAATGATACATTTTAAAACACAAGCATTTCAGCCATGCCCAACACACGTCCAAGTGGAAGAGGGTAAATTCATTTGCGTATTTGAAACAATAATGTACACAAACAATATTTTCAGAATGACAGTGCTGCAGTTTAAGTACAGATGTACTGAGTCCCCTCTCCTGCCTGAAATTCTAGTAAAGGGTACGATCATATATTCAGTTTTTTTTCTTTGGTCCGAACCATAGTGGAAAAGTTTACTTTGTTTTGTATTTGTTTTGTATAGATTGGTTTGATATGGTTTGGTTCATTTAGGTGAACCAGGGCTTGTAAACATCCTCAAAAGAAAGTCATGCGGACTCAAAAGTTGACTCAAGCTAATGTTTACTAGCCTCTATAGGCAACAACTCATGTATTGTAAGCAATTAACATGAGAAATGTGGAGAAAAAGCTTGCTGACATTGGCTACAGTTAGCTAGCCACTGCTAGCTCCCCAGTGCTAAACATTAGTATATTCCAACAATTCGTTGAGAAGTTACTTTAAAATCATAAACAAACTACAACAGATATTGCTCGGTTTTCATGAGTAGAGTTGGTTGTCTTAAAGTGAAAATAACACTATAACTATAATTTGGATTACATTGAACTGCTGACATCAGTGGATTCGCTACCATGTTTACAGTCTGTGTTGACACACATCCGCAATTAAATGCTGAAAAAAAAAACTGCCAGGAAAAACCATATTGCTTTATATAGTCCATATTAGGCCATATTGCTTTATATAGTCATAGCATATACTCAAGTTTTTATATACTCAGGTTTTTATATACTCAGGTTTTTATATGCTCAAGGCTGTGGAGTTTCTGGAAAACCAGATCCAATACCAAATCTGAGGCTAGTCCAAAATAAGAGAAAAAATAAAACGCAAACAGAGATGTCGAAATACTGCTGTTCCAACAAATGCTTCCCATTTTCCTTCATTCTTTTGACACGGCTGCTGTAGATTGTAGCTTACTAATGGTATCCCACTGGCTTGTTCTGTTGATACATCTTTGATGTTATAACTACAACAATGTTAAAGAAACAAAATATAGAAGGATCACATTGTTCAAATGACTGACGATAGCTCCTAGTATATGTCATCAATAAACATAATAAATAAACAATACAGATATAAAACATAAAGAATCAATAATCTAACAAAGTATAACAATGATAAAAAATGCAATACAGTAAAATATTTTTTCAATCGTTGTCATAGATGCAATCTGCAAAGAAATTATAATATTATTAGAAAGATTTGCCATTGAATAAACAGCAACATGGCCTCCTACAAATGATTAACTTCATCTCAGGTTTTTGGACAGTGTTTCTGGTCCACAGCATGGGTCTATTCATGAAATTATACCTTAACCTGAAAACATACCATCTCCAATGTCATCGTAGATATCGTCTCTGGAAACAATTCAAGGGAGAATGATTGATATGCAGTAGTATTCACACCAACAGCATTTAGTCTCTCTTTCACTCATTCACGCTATGTGTGTGTGTGTGTGTGTGTGTGTCTTGTCTGTATCTGCATGCGTGTTGTACTTACGCCATAATGTGGCTGGTCAAAACGTAGCCAACTGGAAAAGCACATAGTGGATCATTATTTTTCTTCGTGTCAGACAGGCAGGCAGACAGGTAGGCAGGCAGACAGACAGGCAGACAGGCAGACAGGCAGGCAGACAGACAGACAGACAGGCAGGCAGGCAGGCAGGCAGACAGACAGACAGACAGACAGACAGACAGACAGGCAGGTAGGTAGATACTCACACTTGCCCTCTTCATTCCGACAGATCAGTTTGTTATCCACTGGTTTAACAATGACATCAAGCGTTTCCCCAGGTTTGATTGGCAAATCTTTCCCACTCCACTTCTTATTAGTCAGTGTGGACATGATGGTCACCTGGTACAGCACCTGTATCTCCCCTTCATACTGAAATTCATAAAAAGGATATAGTCGATATGGATTTTATTCATATGGGCAGAGTCAGAGGACTGGATGTAGAAACGATATACAAAGATGAGAGAAACAAACTTTAAACTTTTTCCTGAAGTCCTTCTCCTCTTTCTCAAACTTTTTCTGTTTCTTTGAATCTATCTCATCAGTCTTGTTCTTGGCTTTCAGGGTTAGGAGGCTAAAAAGAACAATAAAGGTATTGTAGTGAGAAGGGAAGCGGAAAATACAAAATACAGGATGGATGTTTTGTTAGGTTTTTTTCATGCTACCTGCTGACAGGAGGAAGAGGAGGGAAGCTTTGAGAGTCAACGTCATCATATATGTCCTCATCAATTGCTGCTCCTGATTGATCTATAATAACACAAAAAGTAAGTCAGTGAGATGATATTTGTAACTCTTTGTCCCCCTTTACAACTGGCATCAACATGTGGGGACACATTTGACCACATAAAAAAAAAACACAGTAAAAAAAAAAGTAAATCCAAAGCAACACCAAACCACGTAAGCAGGAATAAACTCGCAAACAGATCCAGCAAGTAAATAAACACAAATCAAACAGGTGACAGGCATCTTGGATAGTACATACTTCTCAAAAATGGATTGTCAGGGTACTTGGATGAGGAATATAAGTGTTTACTGTATTTACCGCAGACCCATTTTTATGTCAGATGTAATTGCAATCCAGTTAAGTCATATCGACACACAATAGTTGTACTGAGCAGCTCTGGAGCCTTGCTAAAGAGGACTTCAACAGTAGTTTAGGGCACCTCAGATTTTCCCAGCCAGTCTGGGGATTCAAACCAGCAAATGTATATTTTGGATTTTTAAAGAAACAAAAAGAAAAGCGAGGACGTCTAAGATTCAACTCTTTTCTTTTCTAATATTCCCTTGTTCTTTTCATGAAACGTCCACTGAAAGCATTACAGTAGTATTATCAAAGTAAGTGATTGACCTGACCTGAATTCCTCTCTGCAGTGAACTGGCTAGGTGGAGGCACTCTGACAAAAAGGGCAAAAGCACAAAGATTAAAACAGGACATAACACATTTAATACAATATCATTTGATAAAGGTGGGTTAATAGTAGATGATCCAAATCACAGTCAGCGGCACAATTTCACGATCATAACTTCATG
>OOFE01013640.1:0-10519 GCA_900323365.1 Monocentris japonica
AAGAAGAACTGGGTAGTGAGCATGAGCAGCGATAGCCACCGTGGCTGAACAGACAAAGAAAAGAGCGCCACCTACAGGAAGATTGTTATAACATTTCTCTACTTTTCATTTGTTTCCGTTAATAGGTGCTGTGGTATCTTGGTGGCCGGTGAACACTGACAGTGGAGAATGCCACTTGAATCTATTTGGATCTTCTTCCTGTACCTCCCATCTCTATTACTGATGAAACATGGGCCCTTGAACTCGGTCTCTCTGGATAAGACCATCTCCTAGATTGACAATATTTTCCAGAATTAAATCAGTGCAACATTATCATTAAATGAATTTGGTGATGGATCAGTTGATGTAATGTTTGATATCGACAGGTTAGCGTTGAGCCTGTGCCTTTTCAAACTGGTGAATAACATCAGCAAGTGAAAAGTTGTTCCTATATATACAGTGTATACATTAACAAGCACTTTAATATTAATAAAGAAGGTATTTTTTTCCATCAAACAAATAGTAGTTGTCCCAAACAACTTAGCATTGCTGCTCCAGCTTCAGTCCCCAGTGCTTAAAGGGATTAAATCACTGGAACACTGCGGTCGCTGCCAGGCCTTAAAATGAAGGCCAGGTATGTCAGATTCCTTGCTTGCAGCAACTACACAGAATGAATTCAAGGTCTATCATATAAAAATGGGATCACAGCTAATCACTCTCGCTCTCTTGTACACACACACACACACACACACACACACACCACAAACAGTTCCTGATTGCACACTGTGGAACCTGGGAGAAGAGAAATTACCGATATTGTCATAACGTGTCCTCCTCCGCCCACACAGCAGCTTCAGGATGCTACGCTCCTCCGTCTCACTCTGCCTCGCCAGCCTCAGAAGACGGAGAGCAGCGTTTCCTATTCCAGTCCCGCTCAAATCAGGGCACCTTGTACAGCAACTCTCGGGGGGTTTGGTTGAAATTGCAATTAAGTTTAAAAAAGTTAATTTCTACTGTTTGTTCAAAAGAGTGTTGAAAAGTTTGACTGACTAACTGTTATGAAGAGCCAATGGAGTAAAGTTTTTTTTTTTTGGTTTGGCAACAGTTTCAAAACAATTTGAGAAATGAGCACAAACTCTGAAATGCAGATTGCTTGTTGTAGACATGAGTATTGTGAAAAGTTTCTCCACCGTGAAAAGATTGGGTGACAACAGCATCAACTGGACGCGCCATTTTCACATTCATCGTATGAAAAGCTTTGGCAAGTAAAACAACTTTACTGAAGGTAATGGTTCAGTTTAGGTTTTGGTAACGAAAAAAATGGTTATGGTTATGCAACTAAAACAACATTGTTGAGGTCAGGGTAAGGTTTTGGTGATGGTTGAATAAAAACTTTAGCTGAAAATGAAAACTTTGCTCACAGTAAAACAATTCTTTGCATGATTTTTGAGGAATTGAATCCAGGTCGTCGGAGTGGAAGGCAATGCGTTTCAATGACAAACTACTTCCTGTTTGCTAGTCACGTCAAAGAGCATGCTCTTTGTATTTTCCGACATTGTGCTCATTTCATGGAAGTTTCTGAATCCAGGCTGTATTTGGGAGTACATTTTCATTTTCAACCCATCTGAGTGTCTCGTTTGGGGTGTCACACATTTGTGCTGCTTTTCATCACAACATGGTAACAAGATGTGAAGTTCCAGGTCCAACACGTTAGTAGCAACATGTTATGTCAGTATGTCTTGTCAGTAGTCCATAGAAAGAGTAAATTCCCACAGGATCACCTCTGCATTACTTAAATTCATTTAAAATGTTTCTCTACAGACATATCATCCACACAGAAAGGGCTTATGAGTGATGAAAATGTGTGAATGCAGAGGTGATCCTGTGTGTGCAGGAATTTACTTCTTACAAGACATACTGCTATAATATATTGTTAACAAATGGGACCACAAATGTGTGTTGTTCAAAACTAGTCACACATAATGACATTGCTAAGAGTGTTGGATCCGCTTTCATCACGAGTGAAGTCCCTTGTGTCCAAAGAGAACCTACATTTTAAACTTTTTGACACAAGAAGGTAAATAGCATCAATTTTGATCTGCTTTCATATTTAGCTGGTGCTTTTATCCAGAGCAACTTACAATGAAGGTATAAAGTGAATAAAAAGTGAGGAGTAAACGGGTCAAAGCCACAGAACCAGGACCTAAAACATTCCTGTTTCCTGAGAATGATCAGACATGATAGAAAAGTGTTGTGTAATGGAATAAGAGCCTGGAAGAAAAGGTAGATAAGTGGATTTTTATATGGTGATATATATATAAAAAAGACACCAGGGAAGAGGGGAACAGGGTTTAGTTGAGTTCTGGTTGTGTTGCCACTGGTTAGTCATCACGTGTGAAGAACACATCAAGCACCGCGTAGGCTTCCCTTTTGTATCGTAGAAAATGTATTTATTAAAGCATAGGCTCAAGAACAAAAAAAGAAAAGAAGAACAGCAACTGCAAGATTGCAGAACATATCATGTACCATAAAATTGATAAAGAAATCACTGTACACGCTACAGTGCTTTTTAAAATCACAGCTTTTGCATCGCAATTTAAACTTATTTATTATCTCTATATTTATACACGTAATAATCAAACATTCAATAAATCTGAAATATGTCTTTTTTTGGGTACATTTATGAATTAGATCCATATCAAATAAATGGATATTAATCTGTAAATGTGAGTTAGAAATGTTACCACAGCAAAACAAACAACATACAAAAAAGTACAATCAGTGTTCATTATTTAGCTCAGCTGACCGGCGCTCTGTAAATCAGAGAGTGGTTATGGATGAAAGACAATGATGAACAATATAAAATAAAGTCATGTTCAGATCCAGCGATGCGATGGAACCATCAACCCAAGATTTGTACCGTTTCTAAACGTTAGTTAAGTGTTATTTGCTCTGTAGTTACTACATGATATGTTAGCAAATTAGTTACAGTGTGTATCACTTTTGAGGTCCCTCAAAATGTTGGTTTTACTGGAGGTTGACTTTGGGACACGGTGGGTAAGAGTAGAAGTGCTTTGAAATTATACTTGTTTCCACAGGCAAAAGAATGACAGAAAGGAATCCGGCTGTTGTAAGACAACCTTGCAACTCAAATTTTGGTGAATTCCACATATTTGTTACTTGAACTGAAAGTTGGCATGGTCCTTTCCATGACATATGCCATTTATAAAGGAATTTCATGACCCTCAGATCCATGAAACCCATTCAAAATCCATTGTACAATTCCATTTCATTTCATTGCTGTCTGTGGGAAAATGAATCGGTTTTGGAGGTACACATTTCTCATCAAGGAAGATTGACCTTATTTGTCAAGGGCCCTGTGGTGCACGAGGGCTTGGGATTTAAACAAACATGCATTCACAAGGTAAAACACCATCTTAAATATTGATCCTTGATTTGATGTCATTATGCTGTAATACTGGTTCGACTTCGCCAAACTACAAATTGTTTTTTGTTTGCCAAAAAATATATATTTTAATTTGAAACTTGATTAAATTACAAATGATAATTCTTTAAACAGCCAATATCTTATCAAAATCTTTAGTAAATCTGAGGATCAATCTTTGAATTTCATACAAAATATATTATATTAAAAAACTGCTTCCATTCGAGCAAAGGGATTGGCTTACGTTAGCTTGGAAATGATCAGAAATCGTGGATAAAAACAAGGGAAGACCCTTGCTCATATCTAATCTCTTTTTTGGAACATTTGAAGGGTTTCATCCCAAAATGCTGTATTTCCATCTTTAACAAAACTGTCACTTGAAATTGAATTACTCAATAATTCAAGATTCAGATTATTAAACTCGAAATGTCTTAAATTACCAAATAACTAACAAAAAAAATATGATTTTGGAATGAAACTTCAAATATTGTTAGTCAGAACCTTAAAGGGAAATACAAGTATTCCTCTCGAGATCTCTTATTGTGAAATAAATTCTGTGAGCACTAATGCATCGTCCTCTAGATGGAGAGTGTTATCAAATCTGTGGCACACAGTTATTCTTATCCGTCTGTCTCAGCTCATCCCTAAATAGACCCACAGCGTGGGAATAAAGAAATAAAGAACTTCATTCCAAAATGAGATATCCACCATTTGTAAAAACTGACACCTACTCTCACAAAATGACTGCCTGCATAGAAGTAAAGCACATTTTGGATTCGTGGTGAAGTTGTGAGTCACCTTAAGATGCTTGCTTATAAAACAGCTCTGCTTTTGAAGAATCATCTTGTTTTTGACTCATGAATTAGGTGTTTTTCCAAAATGTAAATACAGTGCTTTGGAGCGAAACCCTTCAAGTGAACCTCCATCCTTACCGGGGATTCAATTAGACTGCATTGCTCAGCGTGTGATTTGCCAAGGATTAAGGGCTTGTGCATCTTTTAGATTCAAAACATCTGCTGTTTATGCTGGCAAAATCTCAGCCACTCTCATGCCGGGGTGCCAGGCAGGCTGTCAGAGAGAGGGAGCGATAGATAGTGGGTGGCGGTGGGTATCGTTCGGTTGGTTGCTGTGGACATTAGTGGAAGAGAAAGGTAGAAGAGCCCTGCAGAAGCTCTGGTCAGAGTATTAACTTATCACTGGACAAAAACCACGTATCTGCAAAAAAAAATGCTTATTTTCTCTTTGACATTCATATTTGTGAGATTGTACACTAAAAATATACCATTTGGTGGACGTTTTCATCAAAGGTACTTTGATTTTTGGCACGGGTAACAGCCCTGTAACCCTGGCAGTGTTAGTGCCATGCTCTACCCATTAAGCTCTAATGGACCACAGACTTTTAAACAGGATTCAAGGGCCTAAAGGTTGGTAACCCCAGCCAGCACGTAAAAGAGCATGTAAACATCTGATACCAGTCAGAAAAAGAAAATGCCACAATTGCAGGCATGTGGTTTTTTCCCATAACAGCAGCAGTATGCCATTTAGTGGATGTTTTTACAGTGTCACCTCTCTGAGTGCTGGTACTGTGGTAGGAGAAATATACGCTTGAGGAGTTTCATTCCAGAGTGAGTTATCAACTGTTTGAAAAAAACCAGCAAACATTTTGACGTAGACTGAAACACTGAAAACACGCTCCAAAATGAAAGTTGAGACTACGTCTGTAGCTGCATCGTTTTGTGGAATCAGGAACTAAATACTTTTCCTTTATCAGTTCCAAACAGTTTCCAAAGCTGTTGCAATGTGAATTTTTACAATAATATACTGTGAAAATGCTGGTTTGGGTTAGAACATGGCTGCCTTCTGCACGGCATTGTCTGGCAAATGTGACACCTTCTCTGACAGAACTGCTGCTGGGTTGACAGTAGCTACCTTGGACCTTACTACCTTACTTGCAAAATAATGATATTTTAGAGGATTTAGTCATCGTAGTTGAGTAATGAATAGCAGCTAACTTCTTCCAAAATAGATCTAGAGCATTTTGGAATGAAACCCTTCATTTTATGCAATATATAACATAGTTGATGCCCTCATACTAAATTCGCTTCAACATATCAAGACGTTCCTGTTGCTGACATTAACTCTACAGTGCTTACCTTACTTTTCATTTCAATTGCTAGAGTATTGTAGCAGTAGAAAGGGTCTTGCCTTCAGAGAACCATGATATTCATTGAGCAGCATGACTTGAACATTCAAAGAGCAACTGGGCCCACTGACGTGGCTGCTGAGAAGGTATTCTGTTACTAGAAGGTGGGTATGCAGTCGTCCCTCCCACCAATATAAGTCAGTGGCAGCTAGACTGATGGCATATGGCAGGTATATGTCATGATGCTCAGTGAAAGAGGTGGGCTTCCTTCCATAAACCCGTGCTGACCCTCAACAAAGTGGTGTACCTGCTGCTGCTTCAACACAACTGAACCAGAATACCATGGGCGACTAATGGTGAAGAGCGCATGCTGGCATTTCACTTGCTCATGTAGCGCGCTCACTACGAAATCTATCATACCTATTGGTAAACAGGCTCTTCCCCAGAGGCAATAGGGGCATTGATGATCCCAGAACATCAATAATTCAGTCTATCAGGATCTAGGATTAGATTATCTGTGTGCTTGCATCATGACACTACGACGCTCCAGTAAACTTGGATGTTTTTTCTCTCCACTGCCTAACTGCACTGTGCCATACCCACAATGTCACAGTATGGTACCATTACCCATCATGCTTTGTACCGGTACGGTAGACGCTTGCAGGTGGGGTGTTCAAACATTTGGTACTGGCCTACTTTCAAAAGGTGCCGGCAGGGATGTCCTCATTACTCCTAACAAGACCACACCAGTTTGTTCCAGTGGAAAACCAGTCAGCGCTGATCCTGTACGAGCCCCAGTATGGGTACAGCCATGTACATGTGCAGTGGAAACATTGCTATTTTTTTGCTAGAAGCTATCCATCTTCATTCCTGCTTCTGCCAGACTTCACAGGACCAACCTGGGAATTCCTGTGAACAACTCCTTTGGGGTTTACTAGGATCCATTCTTAGACTCGAGATGAATGAGGGAACATGTAAAAAAGTGAAAAGAACAAATGAGAAAGGAGGGAAATCGATATGCAGCCTCCAGGAGGAGAGGCGCGCTATTAGCAGTTGTATGTGCTTGGTTAGCACTGACAAAGATGGATGACTAGCTAGCGCTACCTAGCATTAGTTAAGAGCTACACTTACTACCTAGCATAAGTAGAGTCACGCCTTGGATAAATGTAGAATTTCATGGTTAATTCAATGAATTTGACTCATCTTGAGCCTGTTCACGGCGCCAGCTTGGCTCGGGTTCAGCACTTGTGGAAGTTTTCAATGCTTGCAGCAGCTGAGCGGTAACCTAGCGTCCTAGTTTCAGAGAAGGCTCTGATCTATAAGGGGTTCGGCCTGTGGGAGCAGAGCTACTTTATCATGGTAGCTGTCACACAGGCTCCTCTGTGAATCTGTGTATGCTTTACCCGTCTGCAGTAAAGTAGGGCAAAGAATATCACTGCAAAAGACTTCCTGTGTATGGTTCAGCACACAGGCTGCTTTGAGACTGGCACATTGTGACAACAGTTATGGATCACATGTAATGGGGTTACACTAATCAGATTACAAAAAATCACTACTGTAATTGAAGTTACTGGAAAATGGCGCTAAACAAATTACAGATCCTTAAAATACTCTTTGGATTAGTAACGACTGTTTAGATTATGGGATGGTGGACACGGTTTGCACATGAGAAAAGAAGTACTATTCGAATTGCTAAATGAATTACTCTGTAAACTAAACTGTTGATCTGACTCTTCGGTGGAGGCTGCCCTGTGGTGCATATACTGCAGGCTGCAAATATGTACTTGTTTAGTTGTCGGCAGAGGAAGAGGTATCCAAGGTACTGTAGATTTTAATGCAGGGACATGATTAAAACAGACTTCAACAGCATTTCTTTCTTTAAGATGTCAAATGTTGTGGCATTGGTAAAAATCCACAAAAAGGGCTGTTTTTGGTAGATTTACGGCTTAGTTCTGACCCCTGCTTCTAAAGAACACCCTTTAACATCAGTTTACTCTCCTTATGGAGGCACAGCAGTGCTTTAATTGCTCCCTATATAGGACAGAAATGCAGACAACAGCATCTTCTGTCCGTTTTCAGGTACCTCTATGCATCATGTGAGTGTTTCTAGCTGTACATGCATTGAGGTTTTTCTGTAATGCCTGTGCACAAAAATACCATTTAGCCTCAGTTAGGCTATAAAACCACATCAGAGCAACTTACCTCCTGTATCCTTATAGGCCTCTGCGGTTTTGACAAAAATTACAACACCTTTGGGAGCTGACCTAAGGCACATTAACACTTCTCACATCGCTGGAGTATATCTCAGTGGCCAGTTTTGGTCTCATTTTTCAGATGAGGAGAAAATACGGTAACACTTTACTTTGTAGTGGCTTTATTCCTGCGTATTAACCCATGGAAAGGTTTTGTATGTAGACAATTAAACTGGAAGAATGGAGTTTTAGTTTTACTAATATTACTCAGAGGCAGAAATCATCTTATTGGTTGAGTTAAACTTCAGTGGGTGGAGCCAAAGAATCACAGTTTTTCAGAGCACACGTTAGCTAACTGGCAAATTTGAATGGCAAAGAACTCGGGTCAAAATATTAATAAAATATAAATGACTCTTGGACGGTCAGCAGGCTAGCTAACTAGCTTACCTTGATATCCATAGGCTAGCATGGCTAGTTTGAACTTGGATTGGTCAGCTAGGCTAACTAGCTAACCTAGACATTTATCAATAACTTAGTATGGCTAGATTGCATTTCTTCAGTTAGTAGCAGAGCGCTAGGCTTCATAATATTAGCTAGCTCATCTCTTTGGTTTGGTTCTTTGGCTCCGCCCACTGAGGTTTAACTATTATTATTTCTGCCTCTGAAAAATGTTTGTACAACTGTAACTCTGGTACAAATTGCGCAAATAGATTATGTATCAAAGAGTTTTTCAATGTTATTACACTGGAATAAAGTCATTTTAAAGAAAGGTTTCACCAAAATTGTTTCTTTAGGTTCTTTTAGCTGCCTGGATGACCCATATATTTGTTTGCAGTGCCCTAAATCATGAGGAGTGTGTAACATGTGCACTCTATCATATACACTATATCATCAACACCACATTACACCAGGACCTTCTTGCTGGAAGCCGGAGGAACTTCTTTAGTAGTGTATGGAAAAAGGTGCGTGGGAGGAGAGTGACAGAGGTTGGTCGGACCATGCTGTGAATTGTGATTACCCAGGGGACTCCATTTCCCAGGAGGCTTTGCAGCCACAGCTCAATAAGCTAATAAGCTAGCTGCTAGCTGATGCATGAAGAGGGCTTTGGCCAGAGGTCGCAGGTGCTGATTGGCTGGTTTGTGGAATCATGGTGGATGCGGGGGTGCAGGTGTTTGTTGATTGGATGACTCTGGTGCACAGGAGGATTGTGGGTAGATGGATATGTGAGAGAATTGAACCCCCCCCTTCTTGATTGTGATGCCTTTCTTGGGGAGGACGGTGATGTGTGAAGGAGAATCAAACCCTGATTGTCTGTAATCCTTGACCTGACTCAAGAAATGGATCTGAATGGAGGCACGTTGCCAGGCGCCATGTTGATCAACTTTTACTGGTGAAACTTACCTCTTAATTGTATATCTACTGACATTACTGCCTTATCCAAAGCTTTCCAAGTACCTTGTTTGGTACTGACTTGATAAACAAATGTGTGAGGGCTTAATCCTTAAGACTAAAGATAGTTAATTTGCTTCAATGGTTTATTTTACCCATAACCATGTACAAATAAACAAAACCTTTACAGCTTTGTATGGTCACACATTTAGCATTCATTGGTCCATAAGCACTCCTCACGGTGACATGAAAACACTGTTAAAAGACACCGACATTGATTTCTAGCGTCGGTGACTCAACGTTGCACTGACGTCACAAATGTACCATCCATTCTAACATTTTCATTGCAAATCAAAATAGTAACATGCAATGACTGAAAAAAATTACATTACCTCATGTCACATAGATAGTAAGCGAAAAGTTTCATCATTTAGAAATAAGTACTCTTCAGAGATTTGTCTTTTTTTCTTTTTTTTTTAAAGTCCTAGACATTCTTTCAACAGCGTTGTTGGTCTCATTTGGGTTGTAAACATTAGTTACAGTGCCGACTAGCTTCATTCACCTGGCTGGCTGTGTAGCGTCTCTCAGGAGAATTGGTCAATCAATGCTATCAATCAACTGATCGAGAGGAATTGGTCAGTAGTCAATCAGTTGTACAAGGAATTTATCATGGAAGGACATAATCGTCTTTGGGCTCGTTTAGGGGCAACAGGACACCAGTGAGAGACTGGGGAACAGACTGAACAGTAGATCTATATAAGACACCCTGAGAATCACATCTATTTCTCTTTCCTTCCTTCTTCCTAGCCTCTCTTCCTCTATCTCTTCTTCTATGGAACGATCATAGTCAGGTGGGCGTGGCCTCGGCAGTTGAGGAAGATGGTTGGTTGGTTGGTTGGTTGTGGGGGAAGCCGGTTGCCGTGCAACTGGCTCCTCGGTGGTTGGCATGGAGACAGGTTAAGGTGGATTCTGACCTGGTAAGGTAGTATGTAGCACGTACAGTAGTATGAACAGTAGAATGTAATATGCAGCTCTGGGGAAAAATACGTGGCTTTAAAATGGTTTCAAATAACACTGAAGCAAATTAACGAATGAATGAGCGAACCTCCAGCAGTCCAAAAATCAAACAACTTGAGGTAAGCTTGAATTTATCACTTAAGGAGCGCTTGGTTTCATTTTCCACACACTTAAAGACCTCAAAGGTGAAAACACCACAACTTAGTAAAAACAAACCAAGCGCACTTCAAGTTTCCCCAAACGTTTGAAACTCCATCCCAAGCCAGTAGTTATCCCCAGGTCTGCTAGCATGTAACAGTAGATTGTGACAGTAGTATGTTATCGATGGAGAACATCACATGGGGCTGACGTGGT
>OOFE01013641.1:0-10923 GCA_900323365.1 Monocentris japonica
GTCAGAGTTGAAATTCAGTGATGCTCCCATTAAAATGCACCATTGCCCATGACAGATTGTGATACTTGCACACTCCCTTTTCTACCAATTCAATCTGAAAATTGTTGACTCTGTTTCCTGTAAAGGAATACACCAAGTTTTAGGTAGATTGTCTCGTCGGTCAACTTACCCATTAGTTGATGAGAACATAGACACCAACATCATCCATGTGTCCCCAGTAGATTGTAAGCTCTGGTGCTACATGCTTGAAGACAATTAAAAGACAACAGAATCCAGTACAAATAACAGGCTCCAGAACACCCACGTGATGTATACAAAAGGAGGTTTATAGGGGGGCAGAAAAAGGAGGGGTACAAAAGGAGGAGGAGTTACTGTCTACGCTGCACTGACACTCAATTAAATGAAATTAAGATTTTGTGTAATTATACAACTTAATATTTAACTTCTGTTACATAGTATATTGAAAAACATACAGAAAATATGATTCTAATTCAAAATAAACTTTAGCTGTTTCCATAGGAAGTGAAAATGGGTATTGTATACAGCTAAAAAATCATTGCGCAGTGGATGAATGTACAGTTCTGATGCAGAAT
The DNA here is from genome assembly GCA_900323365.1 of Monocentris japonica. Lineage (NCBI taxonomy): Eukaryota > Metazoa > Chordata > Actinopteri > Trachichthyiformes > Monocentridae > Monocentris > Monocentris japonica. Next base: position 594 of record OOFE01013641.1, read on the forward strand.
AACAGACATTTTATCACTAGAAGGTCACACTTCTAACTTTAGATAATGCTAGTTGCCTACAATCACTCAACATAGTGTATGCTATAGTGTTATCATGGAGCCTACTATCACTCAACATAGTGTATGCTAAAGTGTTATCATGGAGCCTACTATCACTCAATATATTGTATGCTAAAGTGTTATCATGGAGCCTACTATCACACAACATAGTGCTGGCATAGGGAGCCGAAGTCAACACCATCCTGACCCGGATCTGGTTCACTCCTGTCCATTCCAGTACATCCCAGATCACTTGATATAAGCCAACCACAAACCGTATGGTTCCTATTCTGAAATATGCTATAGACTGAAGTAATGTTTATTTCTCTGCCTGTTTTCGGTAGAATTTAATCAATAGAACTTATGATTAAACGTATTTATGTCTACCACACTACACTAGCCAGCATCCGTTCAATACAAACAAGGCACAGTTTCCTAGTCTGGAATGTTCCGAATATGTAGCGGGGAACTTTCCATTTTGATTTTGTGTAGAAGTGATGGCAGTCTGGATCAAAACAAGACATCACTTAGCTTGATAGTAAACCTACTTGCTAACATTGCACCATGACAATTTTATAACTAGCAATAGTTATGGTCTTTGGTTAGTGTACACTGTCACCCACTGTCTTCACGCTCCTTACTGTGAAGAGAGACCATTTCATGGGAAATGTAGTTCCGTAACTGAACTTATAAGCACACAATCTTGTACCCAAGCCTTTTCCCTCAAAAGTTACAAAAATGTGTACATCTCGTAATTGTTTATGTAACTGTGGATGACTCAAGATGATTTTCAACAATCTATTGCTTGGTTTAGTTGATAGAAGACGTCTCCCCCCATGTCTATGGAAAATCACGCTAGCCACTTTTAAACCAGTGGGCAGTCTTTGACTCCTATAGAGCCTACTATCACTCAACATAGTGTATGCTACAGTCTTAGCATGGAGCCTACTATCACTCAATATAGTGTATGCCAAGACACATGGATAATTGTGGTGTGTACTTGCCCTTTACTTAACCGGGAAATAGCTAACGTGAAAATGAATGTAATGAATAACTGACTTCTACCCATATTTCAAGGACACAACAAACTGATCACTGTCATACTGAGAATGGAGAAACTAACCCGACAAGGAGCAAAAGTGAAACTCGATCTTGTTTTTTTCAGAGCAACGTTTGCCTTATAATTGTATCATCACTGTGTTTCTAAACTATGGAAGTGGAGACCAGGACTAGACTTGCTTCCTTTTGGTTTCAGTTTTAATATAATAATTCAGTTTCAATTTAATAATTTTGACAATCCTCACATAGAGATATCAAATGGAACATTGGGGGGAAAAAAACTCACTTTAATTGCCCTGTGTATTTGTAGTTTGTTTGTAATGTTTTCTTGTCTGTGTTTGCATGTTGAAGAGAGGCACAGTGTGACCCAATGAAGGTTGTGTTCACTTAAACCCAAACAGGGTAATGAATCATAAATGAACTGTCAGAGTAACATGAGAAAGGAATCACATGGATCACCAAAAATACAGCTGCACCTAACACCATCACCGGCTAATCCTTAAATCTCCTAAATCTCACTGAGATTTACTCTAATAAATTGCAATTTAAGTGAAATCATTTTCATTTTTTGGTTTCATGGAAACAGGGAGGAAGCCTACTGGTTCTATTATCAATTTATCCCCCAGTTATACATTGGAGATAACAAACCGCCCCCGTAGCCAATCAGCGGGCTGGATATTCCGGCGAACCAGCCCTCATTAGGTCACATGCCGAGCTCACATCAAGCTAACAGAGATGATGACAATAATACCGGAGGTTAGACGATTTTGCCTTCAAAATAAAATAAAATTGTCACCTGTGGAAAAAAATGGTAGGAAAAAAGTCCCTCCATTTAATATCATTTACCAACAAAACTTCCAAACCCATTTATATCCGCAAAATTTCTGACTGATGACAAGATATTATTATTTGGACCACCAACTATCAGCTTAGGGGGAACACTGGTCCAGTGATGGGATTTGTTTAAAGAAATGGCTTCCAAGTAATGGTGATATCTGCTTGATCTTTTCTCTCACTTGCAATACTAAAAATTACAAGATTCAAAAAAGTACATTTAAAGCTGTAAAATAACACTGGATGATTTAAACACATAAACTTAGTTATGTACATTTACAGTACTTGGTGTCAATCAGCCCTAAACGGACACCATCTCAAAAGTGACAAATTGTATACTTTTACTTTGTAGGACAAATCACTTATTTCCTTTGGAATCCTGCCTCACTCTGTCTGACTTGACACACCTCCAACCTCCGTCTTTCCCAGTTAGCCCATCCATTCCAGTGGGAAAGCGTAATTCCTGCCTTAGCGGGGTTTTGTTCTTTTTTTGTATTTAAACCTTGATTTTTACAGCCCGAGTGTGGATCTATTGGATTTATTTACTGACCAAGATGGGTTGCGCCGGTTTCACCTGCTCCAAACACTCCCTCTGCGCGCTCAACATCCTCTATGTGGTGAGTATCCGTCCTAGAATTTACCATATGGATTATTACGGTGCCGTTCATACAGACAGGATAATGTGTTTTCCCATCCTGCCAGAGTGTGTATACAATGTAGGAAAGACTAGGTTGTAACCAACACGGCGGCGAGGTCAGACACTGCTTTTATCAATAATTCACATTGGTTGTCTGGAATGTACAGTCTACCATAGGATCAAATAACAAATAAAACAAATAACTCACAAAAAGGCGACCTAGTTTCTTCTTAAAGGTGATTTTATGTAATTTTATTTTCCAGAATCTAGCTTCTGAGGTTTTCGAATGGCATTTCTTCCCATCACCCCATTTTACAGCTACGCAGAGGACGTCTTGTCTTGTTCAGCTTTGCCTACCAGTGCTGATATCTGTTATCACTGCCGGTTCCCTGAACTTATACCATACTGGGTGTGTATGGAGACTCTTTAAAGGTCCCAGCAGTGTCTCAATGCAACACACAGGGCCTCAAAAAATGGCCCCTGCGTGAAAAAAATTCAAATTTAATGAGAGGAAAGCCAATGCCAGTGACCTAATTTGAAGCTAAATATACATTTGTTGAGAAAAGACTGGGGAGAGTGAACTGGTCGTACTTTTAAAAGACACTCTGGAAAGGATGTGTGAATAACATACACTGACACAAAATCCAGGGTTCCCACTGGTCATGGAATTTCTGGAATATCAGGGAATTTTGATAGGTGTATTCTAGATAGGGAAAGTCAGGGATTATGATAATTTCTTTGGGGAAATCAGGGAATTTTACAAATAGGTCACTATAAAGGAATATGCAGGAATGTGGTTTACAACTTCTTTCAAACATTTATTGCATTAGCTGGTGGTTTTCAGCTGTTTTTTCTCCACAGCAAGCCCACCTGTAGTATCAGGCTATTAACCCCTTTGGAACTTTTCTCAGCTGAAAACCAATGTTACCAATCCAAGAATGAATGCCATTTTTAGGTCATGGAAGTGCTCTGACTTAAAATGGAAAGTCATGGAGAAGTCTTGGAACTTTGTTTGGGGTGGCAGGTTGGCCTAGCGGTTAGAGAGACCGACCTGTGACCGGAGGGTCGCTGGTTCGATTATTCCAGATGTATTCCAGCTGTGAGCTGGTGATCCAAAAATGACTGGTGTCACAGCTACGGTGCCCACCAACACTGCCAAAGTGCCCTTGAGCAAGGCACTTAACCCCAAACCGCTCCAGGCGCGCTGTTCATTGGCTGACGCCTGCACTCTGACCTCTGACCTGAAAAATGCATGTGTGTGGTGTAATAGGTTGTGTGTGTATATATCTAGTCAGGGGTATGTGAAAAAAACATTTCACTGCTTGTATGTGACAAATAAAGTTCCTTTCCTTGTTTGAACATTGTTTGTGTTGAAAATAACACATCCTTTTTCAGACTGCACTGCACTTTTGTCATGCACTGAATAGCTCGGCTGCGTGCACTTGAGTCACTCTGTATTTTATTACACTGCATGAATGGCAGGCCAGTTGGTGGTCAACGTCCGCACAGACACAGCAGCACTGTCTGAGACTGTTGCTCCTTGAACCCTTGTCACAGTTCCTCTAGGTATAGCAGATAGATAATAAAAAGCTTAATTTTAGGGTTGGTCTTTCCATTTGGGGTTTTCAAGGTTTTGGATTGAAGCTTAGAAGAATATTTTTGTGCTGATATCAAATATGCTTAGCTTTGACCATTTTCTAGCCAAACAAAATTCCCCCCAAAAATGACAAGTATTCAGTGTTTACACTTTTTTTCTTGTCAGGGTGGAAAAGCTTCTGAAGCAGCAATTACACCATTTGACACTAAAACTCTCCATTGAAACACAGGATACTTCTACTCCTGCTACTACTACTGCTACTACTGTTACTATAAACACAAACAAATTTCACGGTGAAGACATGCAAACTGGAAACAGCATATTTCAACAGCCTGTATCATCTTTGTATCACAGAATTTGACAACAGGAAGTGATGTACAGTTCCTCAACGCCTGAGAAAAAACTATAATGCCAAAAATGTTCCGTCTCTGAGATGTAGAACTTTTAAAAAAATTATGAATCAAGCTTATATTCTTCTTATATTGTGTTCCTCTTGCAGATGGTGAGTCTGCTGATGATCGGCATCGCAGCATGGGGAAAGTGGTTCGGCCTGGTCTCCAGTTTTCAGGTGGTGGGGGGCGTCATCGGCATAGGCGTCTTCCTGTTCTTCGTGGCCCTGGCCGGCCTCATCGGGGCCATGAAGCATCACCAGGTCCTTCTCTTCTTCGTATCCTTTATGCCGACGAGTCTGCTAGTCACATAAACGTTAACTCCCTGTGGAGGTAAATCTGCCTCGGTGCAGTACGTGATCCGTCGATCTTCCGCCATTCAAACAGAGTTTGTTGTAATAGAGCAGATATGGAGCAATTATAATGCAGTCTTATGTCTTAAGCATGATTAATGGAACCTTTGTACATGATTTAGCGGTGGTACAAACAGAAAAAAAGCTAAATGCCAATGTATTTTCTAACTGCTGTGTTCTCTTCACCCTTGCGTTGTGGAAAATCCATGTTGCTTTGCCATTCATGCGTGCATCTGCAATAAGATATGTGAGACCGGCATTGTATTTCACACTGTGTGAAGATACCACCGTTTCCAGTCTTAGGAACAACAGTCAGAGGCTTTTAATTGACCTTAATTCTAGAAATGTACATGATTTAAACAGCCGTAAGCTGTACGATATTCAACTTTCTATGCAGCATTTTTAAAAGGTTTATCCCAATAGTGTGGCTAATGGTGTTCAGATGTGTGTATACTTGATGTTGTTCCTTGACAGTGATGCCCAGTACATGATCATCCTGTTCATGGTGTTCATCGTACAGTTCTCTGTTTCCAGCGCTTGTTTGGCCATCAACAGAGAGCAGCAGGTAGGAAACATTCTCCAATAAACCAGCTTTCAGGAAAAATCCACACTGAAACACCTTTTTGTGGCCCATTTTGTTGTTTGGTGGTGTATGCTTTTTATTCATGTGGACAACCGGCCGAACGTAGATGACATGATGTCAGAAGCAAAGAGCAAGGGCTTCTTTCTAGACCATTTCGCACCGACGTTCAACAAAATCCATCGCAGAAGAGGAATTAACACCAGTTTCTGCAGCGACAGTAGCCTCAATAAACCAGAATTCAACTCGCTCTCTTGCTCTTAGTATGCTATCACTATCGCTGTTGCTTTCTCCACCTATAATCCACAGCTGAAAGCACAAAGTTACGACCCTTCTCTGGGGGTTGTTGAAAGGCATTCTGGGAACCATAGGAAATCAGTAACTGAAGAAGACAAGACAGGTTGAGGGGAAAGTGGGTACGCCAAAAAACTAAATTAAATTAAACACTTCATCACAAAATACCTCCTGGAATGCATTGAGCATCACAGATTGATTACATCTAACAGTGTAAGAGGATCCAAGGATGGATTTTTCCTTTAAGGTGTCAGAAGACCAATATGAATGATTCAAAACAGCAGCAGACATTAGTCAGCAGCCACTATTTTAAGAAATTAACTGGAGTCAAATGCCTTCATGAAGCTGAGCTCACTGCACGAATTCCCTGCCCATTACTTCTAATACATCAAAACTAATTGGCGATGATAAACATCAGCTTTCCTTCTCAGGAAGTCAATTCGCTGGCTTCGGTAGTGTCTGTAATGAAGTGGTGATTTGCGGTCACTCCGAAAATCCCCGAGGACCTTGAGAGTTAATATTTCTGAGCTTTTAAGAGCTCTGCGTGGTGCCTGGTTGCTTCTGCCACTCGGACGGAGAGTATTTTCTGGAACTGGTCTTGCAAGCCAGCTTCCCTGATATTTTTGACATTCGTAAAGGCTCCATTTGTAGCATTTGAACTTCAATAAATCATTACCACGTTCATTTTGAGACTATTTAATATTTAATTAATGGAAACAAATGAGACCATCACAGAGAAGATAGGCAGACTCTACCAGCCTCTACACTGCATTTTACATTGCGTGCATTGCTGGACTTAAGAGTCCAGAAATTTATTTATTTTCAAAACCAAAGCGGGGGGGGTCTTGTGGTTGTGCCTCATAAAATTGTAAGATTCAAGACCTTATTTCTTTCATTCTGGTGGCTCTTTATGTATTAACAATGTAACTGTAATGTAATGTAACTAACAATGTAAATAAAGTGCAAAAGCTGCATCTGCATCTTTTAATTTCTTGTAAAAAGTCCTTTCACAACAACTGAAGCAGGTATATTTCTTTTTTTTCTAACTCTTAATTCCTTTTTCACAGAATACATGTGCATGTGTTTTGTTGACCGTTTGGAAACAGCAGTGATACAATATGGAAGAAAATCGTGACAAATAATACCACAGGGGCATGAAAATCGGGAATCTCCAGGGAAAATCGGGTTAGCAAGTCGAATTTGGCGGGAAATCTGCTGGATTGCTTTACGGCACAAAACAGGAATAGGCCGCTATTCTTTCACTTTTAACATATTGATCCTCTTCAGTAAAGACAAAGACACCAGGGAGGGTTGAGGAGGACAGGCAGCAACAGGGTTTGTGGGAAATGTAGTCTTAATTTTGAGAAACGCTAGTACTAAAATTGCCACTGAGGCTACCAATCGTCTCCACCATGGTCTCATTTGTTTGTGGTAATTATTCTTCACTTGGATCTCAGTTGGAAAGTCCTTACGAAACAATTCATCTGTGTGCAGAGAGCTCTTTCTGTGTTGCAGAAGATGTCAGTGTAGAAATTGTTGTTTCTGCTGTCCATGTGTTGCAGAATAACCTTTTGGAGGTTGGGTGGAATAATTCCCAGAGCACCCAAAGAGATGTGGAGAAAAGCCTCAACTGCTGTGGCTTCAAACAAGTGGACCTCAATGGGACCTGTGATGCTGTAGGTTTGGGATCAGTGTTTATCAAGAAATGCTGTGAAAGAAATGTGAAAACTGACCCATCATCCATCAGTAGTTATTATGATCTGCAACCTGACAATCAGTCACTGACTGGACCAGATCCCATTTTTAATAAAAGGACAATGTCAGCCCCATATATCGGCAAACAGATATATCGGTCTACCCCTGCTATCAAAAGTATTTTGTCTGTTTTTGTTTGCTTTGGCTTTGTGTAAGTCTTCCATCTCTGGTCCTCTGCAGGCCTGTTTCCCCAACCACTCATGTTCGCCATGCGCAGATAAGATCCAGGAGCATGCCGGGGAGGTTCTTCGCTTTGTGGGTGGCATCGGACTCTTCTTCAGCTTCACAGAGGTCAGTCGTCGAGCTACAGGTTACGCTTTGTAACCGTTGACTGCCAGTGAGGTGTACTGGATGTCTAGTGGGTGGTGTAGATGTACGCCATTGAATTTTGTAATCGTAGGTCATGAGGCTACAGTCTTAGTAGTTTTTTTGTTTGTATATATTCATGCAGCTAGCATGAGTAGCTAGTAGGTCAAGATGAAAGCTGACTGGGGGGTAGTAGTAGTAGTTGTAGTAGCAGTAGTAGTAGTAGTATTCATAGTAATAGTAGTAGTAATAGTAGTAGTAGTAGTAGCAGTAGTAACAATAGTAGTAGTAGTAGTAGTAGTAGTAGTAGTAGATACTTTATTGATCCCCGGGGGGGAATTCTGGAAAGAGGGTTAGTATTAGTAGCAGTAGTAGTAGTAGTAGTAGTTGTTGTTGTTGTAGTAGAAGTAGCAGCAGTACTAGTAGCAGTAGTAGAAGTAGCAGCAGTAGTAGTAGTAGTAACAATAGTAGTAGTAGTTGTTGTAGTAGTAGTAGTAGTTGTTGTTGTTGTTGTTGTAGTAATAGCAGTAGTAGTAGTGGTAGTAGTTCATTTCTGTTCATTTCTCTCTGTCTCAGATTCTTGGGGTGTGGCTCACATACCGCTACAGGAACCAGAAGGATCCCAGAGCAAACCCTAGTGCTTTCCTGTGAGACGTCGTCCGGTTCAGTCCCTCTGCACTGTCACCTCACCACCTCTATGGACGTTCTGTGGGCTTTAACTGTAAATACAAGAGTGACTTGTGTGTTTTTTGACCGAGCGACGCAGCAAACGTGTATGGTGTTATAATGTGAAGTGCTTGATTTTCAAGAGTGAGGTGTGGTCTGAAAAAAAAAACTGTTGTATGTCAAGGATGCTGCATGGGGTCCTGTATCTAAATGGGGTGCGCAGGGCCCCCGCAACGACAACTCTCCTCCAGGATCTATATTTCTGCATCCAATGCATCCTTGTTGAGGTAAAGGTGACTACTGCATAGAACATGTGTAACACAATGAAATGAAATGTATACAGTTAGTTAGTACATTGTGCACTGAAAAAAGAAGGAATATTGTCGGTTAGTACATTGTGTACTTAAAAAGAAGGAATATTGTCGACAGTCTGTTGTATATTCTGAAAGTATTTATGCAGCCTGCCTGCTAATGTTGAACCTTACCACGGCTTTAAGGTTTTTTTTTCCCTTTGTTTTTCATTCTTAATCTAAATTTTGCAAAACAGTCAGTCCCACTGGATGCAATAATGTTGAAATGTGAGAGACTAAATTATTTTGACAGTGTTTGAAAGTGTGATTGTAGATGGCACGTGTGTGTGCGTGTGTGTGTATGTGCGCAGATATACCTTTGCGTATTATAACCTGGGTGTGTCTGTGTGTGCGTGTGTGTGGGTGTGTGTATGTGTGCACATAAGTGTTAATGGTCACTGTTATACCAGTTTGTCTTGCTTCTGGCTGTGTGCTGTGTGTTTGGCTTTTGCATGAATCCTCTGCCCACTTGAGCTATGAGAGCTGCTATGGCAATTCTATACACCATGTCCCTGTCTGAACCTTTGTACTGTAAATCACAATTAAACACTAATGTAAGAAAATAACTCCATCCTCTGACTTTATTTCTTTTGGCTTAGTTCCCTTTAAATTTAGAGATGTAGAGATTTACTAATTTATGTTGTTTTTTTTTTACTTAAAAGGCCCATTTGTCTTATAATTTCATCAGTGTGATGCTGCTTACTATGATTTATACTATGAATTTATGTCATAAAGATTTACTTCAGGCCCATAAAGGTGATAAACTCTATTCTGCAAATAAAAATGGTGCATAAACTGAATCTAAATGACTAAATTACTGCATATTGAATGGTGCAAATGAATGCATTATCTGTTTTTTAGGAATGCCATTGGCATAGATTCCCACAGAAAAAGGGGATGTTGTGCTGACCAACCGGCATCCGCCACGCTCTCTCTGCCCAGTGAAACTCATTATCCAGGACAATAGTTTCAGTTGAGCTTCGGTAACCCAGCAACCTGGTGATTCAGGAAAAAGCTTTTCAGCACCGGTAGTCTGGTCCCGCCCATCCATGTTAAACCAGAGCTCACACTCAGCATACTCCTGCTCACACACTCACACATATATTCCCCACCAAGAGTTTGAAGTTGTCTGAATTGAACTCATCTTTAATCATTAACCCAATGGGATATAGATGTGTTGGTCAATTTCATTCCATGCATTTACTGAACTATTCATGCAACTGGAATAAGAAACTTATTGTCAGCCCAGCATGCATTGCATTTGGATCGAATCCTCCAGAAACCCTTCCTTCTTGTTTGGATAAAGCTACAGGATAGATACTTGTGTGTGTGTTGGGTGAATCCTCTGAATTATAACCATGATTTTAGAATGGCTGTCACTAAAAAAAATATATATATCACATAATCTAATATATAATAAAATAATATATATGGACACTATACTGTAATATATAAAAATGTGCCACACAAA
>OOFE01013644.1:6282-17091 GCA_900323365.1 Monocentris japonica
TTTTTTTTAGCTCTTTTGTTGTGGGGGGGGGCAGCAGCAGAGTTTTCCATATTTTCATACATAACGTAACTAAGGGTGGCCTTACACAAATGGATTTCCCAAACTTACTCAGTGCTTCTTGGGCCAAGAACATGCAGACATGCAAACACAACAGCAGCTGATTTCCCAGATCAGTTCCTCCTCTCTGGTTGAAGGAGTGCTAATCAGTGAAATCAGCTGCTGTGGTGGTTAGTTGGAATGAAACCCACAGACTCTGAGGCCTTGCTGGTACATGGTTGAGAACCACTGCACTACACCGTCACTGAGCGCATTCATTGTTACGATTTGTGGAACTGTTTCTTTCTCACTTTTCTCTGCTCCTCTCTATTTCTATCTCAGAGTCCTACAGGATGACTTGCGGCCCTTTAAAGGGGGCGTGTCTGAGGACCTCATGGCGGCGACCGTTCTCCGAGGGGTGGGCACCCACTACCAAATTATTGGACACAAGTTGTACAGAGAACACAACTGTATGTTCCCGGCCAGGTAACATAGTTATATGTTGGCCTCAAAAAATACCTTGCTGTTACTGTAATTGACAACATATCAGTCAAAGCAGAATGAAAAAAATCTCAGCACTCGATGCTTTTATCTTAACGTCTCATTCCTTGAGTACGTTTGCATTGTCTAAATCTGTCTTTGATGGGATCTTGAAATTAACAAATGTCTTGAAGAGCTGCTCTATCTGTTTTCTGGACACTCTTTTCATAAAATGTTCCCCACAGTTGTTTTTATTGTCTGAATCTCTGTTTCCTGTTCTCAGGTGCAGTGGGGTGGAGCATTTCATCCTGGAGGTGATTGACAGGTTGCCGGACCTGGAGATGGTGGTCAACGTCAGGGATTACCCTCAGGTCCCTGGCTGGGTGCAGCCAATCCTGCCTGTCTTCTCTTTCAGTAAGGTTAGATTCTGAGCAGTAGGTTGCGTACGTGAACACAAGCAGACACACACAAATGCACAAGCGTAATTCAAATCCCAGTCCACAGCCGTAAAGGTTTGTTTAGCATGAATTGTTTTTGGTGTGTATGTTTGCTTTGAGTAGACGACCGACTACCAGGACATCATGTACCCCGCATGGACGTTTTGGGAGGGAGGTCCTGCTGTGTGGCCCATATACCCCACTGGACTGGGAAGATGGGACCTGATGAGGGATGACCTTAAAAAGTAAGGTTCACCTCCAAGGAGAGAGGAGTGTAAAAGATCTATCTTTCGCATGCTTCTGTAATGGGATCAAGAGATCAAAAGACTTACATTATCTAAAAACCTTGAATCCTAGCGAGAATAAGCCTCACACTGCTGATGCATGATGCTGTTACCTACTCACTTTGTTAGTACAGTTTGTAATACTCATGACAAATGAGCGTATTGAGGTACATATTTCAGTTTTGCCGTATACATGTAATGTTTTCCTTTAGGTCTGCAGCACAGTGGCCGTGGAAGAAGAAAGAGTCCAAAGGATTCTTCAGAGGATCCAGGTCAGCTTTCTCTCAGCTTTAGTTATCTATCCAAGTTTCAATTCTCCATTCAACTTTCCTCTCACCACAGTTGGTGGCACTGCTGCAAAGTGCAGTTCATATGAGGTGACTATTCATTAGTCATGCCAGCCAGCCACTCTAGAGACATTGATGTATTGCTGAATGGTCTCTTTGTATCCATACCTGTTAAACCCTAATGCCCTGCCCTCCACCAACCAGAACCCTTCTTCATTTCTTCCTTCTTCTAACCACCTCCCGACTTACCCTGGCACTCTCCCTCCCTCTCTGTAGCCCCACTATTCCCTTCATCCCTCCATATTCAAGTCCTTCTGCTCAATCTGTCTTTGTTTCTTTGCTAGGACCAGTCCAGAGCGTGACCCCCTGGTCCTGCTCTCCAGAGAAGCCCCAGACCTGGTGGATGCCGAGTACACTAAGAACCAGGCCTGGAAGTCTGAGAGGGTCAGTCACATTGACATCACACCAGACCAGTGTCAAACAACATTTTAAAATAATTTTGATGTGTTTATTTTATCCTGCTTGGCATCAGGACAATGTAGATAGCGTTAGGTAGGTTGTCACTGACCAGAAAGCATTCTGCTTCCGTCTCTGTTGCTTATTTACTAATCCAAACATGTCTTCCTTTCTGTCTTAGGACACACTAGGGAGACCCCCAGCCAAGGAAATTCCATTAGTGGACCACTGCAAATACAAGTAAGCTTGAATTTAACAGGACAGACATTTTGTGTTTTAGTTTGACTACATTTTGTTCTGTATTTCAGTGTTGGTACACATGCAGCTCTGACACATGCCCATTTTTAAGTTGATCCCTCGAATTTCTTAGCAGTTTAAAGATGCACAGTTTCTCAGGCCTAGCTACTCTGAATCCCCCATGATGTTATTTGGGTCAGAGATAAAATTAGACTAATTGAAAATGCTTTTAGCTCATTTTAAGACTGGCCTTTGCTCGGCAACTTCAGCTCTGCTTGCTGTTACAAAGGCAGCATAGGTTGTTCACTGCTATCCAGTTTTTGCTTGCTTGAAATGTTCATAAAATGAGTTGAATGTTCAGTGTATAGTTTCCACCTCGGCTTAAAGTCCATAAACACATCATGCTGACATCGTTGATAAAGCTCACACTGTTCCATCAACCGTGTTACACACATTACATAAGAGAGCCATTGAGCCATGGAATACAATGTATTGTGCATGTACTTGATGTTCATGGTTAGCTTCACATGCATGTTTTAGCCTAGACCTCTCTTACTGTTAGCTTATCCATTAGAAGTCTACCCACCCATGACTCTGTACTGTACAACCAGGACAATACGTCCCTTAAAGGAAAACCCCACCCAGAAATACAGCTCTTTTGCATTCCTGGGCCCATTTTGTTGTTTGGTGGTGTATTTTTTTTTCCCCATGTCCAGATATTTCCAGTGCAGCTACAATCGAGTTTAATACCAGATAACTTCCAGTGATCTAAACCTCAACTGTAAATGTCAGGTTTTAGTGTCAGTCCCTCAGGATCAAAGAGCAAGAGCTTCTTTCTAGATTACCCATTTTGCAGTGACGATCAACAATCATACAGGGAGAAATCCATCATAGAAGAGGCAGAGACACCAATTTCTCCACCAACAGTAGCCTCAATAGACCATAATGCAATGCAGCCACAGGACATGTTGCCTTTTGAGTATGGGGTGTGGCTTTCGCTTTTTCTCAACTGAAAAAACTTGCTGTTGTTATGCTATCACTATTTCTCTCTCCACCTACAGGTACTGAATGCAACAAGTTCAGTGCTTTCTGGGGGTTGTCAAAAGGCATTCTGGGAAATGTAGGAAATCACTAACTACTGTAGACAAGGCAGGTTGAGGGAAAGTTGGTACACCAAAAAAGTAAATTACAACATATTAAATACACAAAATGACTCCTGTCTCCATGTTGAACATCACAGATGATATCTAACAGCGTAAGAGTATCTGAGGGTGGAAGGATTTAACATCATTTTATTAAACAGAGTTCCGCTTCTGCTTCATCCCACGCAGATACCTGTTCAACTTCCGGGGTGTGGCAGCCAGTTTCCGCCTCAAGCACCTTTTCCTGTGCGGTTCCCTGGTGTTTCACGTCGGGGATGAATGGCAGGAGTTTTTCTACCCCCAACTTAGACCCTGGGTCCACTACATACCCGTCAAACAGGATCTCTCTGATGTCAGGTACCGTGACTCAGTTCAGTTGTTTTCTCATCAGTGACGTCTGACCACATTCCCCTCAGTTATGCCTGATGATCCTCTCACTCTTGGGGTTTATGTACATAGTTGGATTGATTTAATTTAATTATCGTTCTTGTGTGTATGATGACTGGTAATGTGTCTTTACGTCAGGGTTATTAGTTTTGGATTTTTCATTAGTTTTTATTTTGATATAGAGTTGTGTAAACGCCGATGGCATTTGACACTGCTGTTGCTTCCTCTGAGAGCAGGAGGCGCTCTTAGGGGCCTAACAAGTTGGTCTACAGGATAGCGCCATCTTGTGACGTTGTTAGCGTTCAGCAAAAATAGCCAAAAATTCTCTGCCCCAAAATCATTCTTCTTTTTTTTTCCCTCCCCTGCAGATAAACAGACAAAACTAAAAACATTTCACATATTAGTTAGTTTTACAAGTAGACAAGCGTTTTAGTTCACTTTTAGTTTTTTCATTTTTCAGCTCACAGTTTTCATCTTAGTTTTAGTTTATGATTATAACCTGGCTTTTCATGTTCTGATGCTCTATCCTCTCTGTTCAGGGAACTTCTAGAGTTTGTGAAAGAAAATGATGCCATTGCACAGGACATTGCCATCAGGTAACAGATCAAACTTTGATTTTTTTTTTTTTATGGAAATGGAGCAGACACACAGTATGGCTCTGTGTGGGAAAACATGTTGCAGTTACAAAATCTGTAACTTCCTGTAAATGTCGCAAAAGCATACTAAGTGGATCACACACACACACACACGAGTAACCTAAACAATGATTGTCTCACTGTCTTTCTCTGCCTCCTCACAGGGGTCAGAAGTTCATCCTGGACCACTTACGTATGGAAGACGTTTCTTGCTACTGGGAGAGACTTCTGACCGAGTTCAGCCACCTGCTCAACTACAAACCCAAGAGGAAGAGCAACTACAACCAGATCCTCCACAGAACCAGCAGAACAGAACTGTAACTAAGAAGTCTCTCCTCTACAACGTCAGCTGTAGTGAAGGGAAAGCCTAGATAATGAATGTAATCGCTGCAGCCCAGCTGTCTACAACAAGCAACAAGCGGCTTCATCAACAGTCATGTCTTGATCGCCTTTTGGTGAAATCACACTACACATTTTTTTTTTTTTAGCAATTTTAAGCATCAAAGTAGCAGGCTTAAACCCTGTCCAGTTGGGATTAGATGGATATTAGAATTGTTTCTAGTGGATTTTTTGTTATTTGTGATTACTACAGGGTATGTGAATGTGTGACTATTGAAACTATTCTATATTGAGTCTGCCCTTGTGGCCTTGGAGCACCTAACACACCAGCAGGTGGTGAAATGTTTGACTGTTGACACCTGTACAAGTGCAGATATTTGAGACATTTCTCTCAAGATTCACGCAAACTATACATGCACTGATACTGGTATCAGATGACACCAGTCTAAAATATTTGGAACTGGATAAATTCCTGAATACTCAAATCTGGTAAGACTGGTACTTTATTGGCTGACATTTAAAGTTTAGGACTTTGGGAATATGTATTAGTGGTGAAAAATTCTGTTTGGTTTCTTTCCAACACAGAATAGAGCAGGCTGGTAATATTACTCTACTTACTCACTCTAGCCCAAGCATTGAATTTTATGTTCATGGACAGTTAAGCTCAAAATAAAACCTCCATAAAGACATCAGCGTTGCTACACTGCCCTCTAGTGAGCAACTCTCAAACTTATGCTCCATTGCCAACACATTGATGTCCTGTATGATTTACCACATTAAGGTCACATTAATGTCAATGTATGTATTTGGTTTCCACTCCATATGGTGTGTAACTTAAACACTAAACGCTAAGCAATGACCTGCAGTTATCTATTCATTCTACACTTAAGTGCCGACAGCAAGCAATAATGACTAATCTGTCTGGCGTTAGAGATGAGAGGTATAACGGTACAGAAATGTTGAATATGTTCTAGTATTCTCAGACAGTGAACAAGCAGATTGTCACTGTTGTATGACCATGTATTTTTACACTTTGTTTTACTGTACTTAACTGTGGTGTAGATGGTACTTTGATACTCTATTGTGTTGATTTGACCAAAAAGCTGTGATTATCTACCTGGTCACAGTATGGCAGGTGATGGTCACAGTTTTGCATGGCATTATTTTATACCATTAAACTGTTGGGTTGTTCATAAATTCTTCTCCGCCTAAATTATTTCCTGAACATCTTTCTCAGTCATTTTTGTATGCCATGTTTTGGCCATCTTTGTGCCGCTTTGAACCCCGTCCCCTCTAAAGTTTCCACATAGATGCTCCCCAAAAATAGCACAAGGGATAGTTAACTTCCCAGTCTTTGTATTGGTGAATGCAAAATACACTATTACATCACCCAGATTCATCAAACCATTTTTAGTTGGAAGCAGACTTACCTGTCTGAACTGGAACTGCTTAATGAAGAGGTGAACTTAGGTCCTCCACCAAAGGGCGGCGCTGTTCTCATGATATTGATATGTGCAACTCCAAACACTGGCCGAGGTCAAGGGTCAGCAAGCCGATATGACGGTAGAAAGTCATTGAGACACCACAGAAGGGCACTAATAAAGAAATGTAGACATTTTATTGGAATAATGTGCATTAGGGCTGCCGTGACTCCTACAACAAACCGTTTATTGTAGAGGACCCCCGCGCCGTCTGCTGGTAAGCTGTTTATGTGATAGCCAAACAGCATGCTAGCAAGCTAACGGAAAGGCGTCCATTATCGGACAGACACTTTCCTGGAAGACGACCCCGACATACAGCCAGTCCACATTTGCCAATTTTGTAACGATAAGGTAAGATAGGTCAGTGGTCCTCAAATCCGGGCCTCGGGGTCCAGAACACTGCTGGTTTTCTATTCTGCCAGGTAGTTTCCATTCTAGCTGTCTACTCAGGGATTGATTAAGACCTGGGATGCCAGGTGAATGCAATTAACTTCTTGGTAGGAGAGAAAACCAGCAGCACTCTGGACCCCGAGGCCCGGATTTGAGGAACTCGGGTTCGGGCTATGTTGTCCATAGTTTTGATGGTTTCGATAAATATTAAGCAGTAATAGGAGACACTAACCTGTAAATGAGATGATGTTAGTACGGGGGGCTTCTAGCTTGTTGTTGCAGGACAGTTATGGTATGCGTTATCAGAAAAGTTAGGATTAATATCTAACAAGGGTCGTATTGTAGAGATAAATTCATTAGGCTGCTTAACGATATGAAAGAAGAAAGAACTCCCTACTTCACTGAAAGTCTCCTTGTGTGCCCAGTGTGTTTTGACAGGACTGTCATTTAACAGCTGCTGGGGTTGGACAGCCTGTGTAGCCCTGGAAGCATTTTATTCGCCTTAAGGCTATTTATTTTGAGGCTGGAGTATGAGAAGAAGCACTAAGTGCAACATCCCAACACATGGCCATGTGTTTCTGCTTCTCCACTGCAGCCCAACGCCAGCTGAAGCGTAATGCATCCTGAGCGGCCTGGAGTGGGCTTAGCTCTGTGTAGACGGCAGGCAGATTCAACCCCCCGGGGCATACTGTGCACTGGGCTACTGCAGGGCCTCGTACAGACCGCCAGGCCCCCCTCCTTCTGCTTCCTACTCCCCAGGGTCCACGCAGCTGATGTGGTTGCTGCCCAGCCTGCACAGATGCCCTCCTCCCCGTTCTCGTCCCCCTCTTCCTCCACCAGCCCCGTTCCCAGTACCATGCCAAGGTACATGGGCAAGCCAGTATTCCCGGATACAGGATGGGACCGCATCAAGGACCTCTTTGACAGGACGTTAGTGTTTCTATAATACATTATCAGTCTGATGTTGTTCTTGATTAACCTCATTTGTCTTGGCTTTTCTTCTGGTGCTGTTTTCACCCTTTTTTGCTCCAGTAGTATTCTTTCAATTCAAGGAAAATACACCCTAAAACACTTAGACGATGTGACGTCACATCAAGCGCAGGTTGGAATCAGGTTTTGGTGTCAGTCCCTCACAATCAAAGAGCAAGGGCTTATTTCTAGACCCATCATTTTGGACTGACATCCAACAGTCATACTGTTAGAAATCCATCATATAAGAGGAAGAGACACCAATTTGTCCACTGACAGTAGCCAAAATAGACCAGAATGCAATGCAGGCACAAAAAATGTTGCGCTTTGAGTAAGGGGTTCAGGTCTTGCATTTATTTCAGCTAGAACAACTCTTTGTCTGCTATCACTATCATTAGTGCTCTCTCCTACACGTAAAAATCCACAGCTGAAAGCAACAAGTTCACAACCATTGTCTGGGCTTTCAAAAGCATTCTGGGAAATGTAAGATGTCACTAATTGAAGTAGAAGTAGACAAGGAGGGTTGAGGGAAAGTAGGCACACCAAAAAAAGTAAATTACAACACAAAATAACTCCTGGAATGCATTGAACATCATAAATTGGTAATCCAGCCATAACTTTCCCTAACTCATTCCAATTACTTCCCGTTTTTGCCAACCTGTAATATACCATTCATTGTGTATAATATAAAAAGAATAAGACACATGAAACATGCTGTGTATGTCCTATCTCCCTATAGTGAGACACAGAGGTACCCAGAAGAGTTGACCAGTGTGATAAAGAGCGGTGTAGCCGCTGCACTAGCAGGCTTTATCTATGGAGGTCTGCCAGCAGCACGCCATGCCAAGGAGAGGTATATTCAACTCAGCCAGGCGCAAATGTATACCAGTCGTGTGGACGCAGTGGTAAGTTGATGAGTGGTGGAGGGTGGACGGTGTCGGCGTGTGCATGTCTGTGTGGCTGTGTTTGGATGAACAAGTGCAGATTCTGTACGGTGGAAGGATGCGACCGGAAGGAGAAGCCAGGCACCATATAAAGAGGCTCCCTATTGATGTTAAAATTCACATTACCTACTGAAGCTGCCATTATATTTTTGTCATGTGCTCTGTCATATATTTTGCTGTTGTTTTTTTTTTTAGAAACAAATGCATGACCTTTTGAAATCCACTTGTCTTAAACCATTACAATGCTCTTTCCCTTTCCCTTGCTTCTGGGTTGCAACACCACTCCATATTTATGTGGTGATAATGTTTCGTTTTTTTGAATTATTAGTGTGAATTATTCTTAATGTAATAATTTCACAATTTTAACAAAACACGATTTGTAGAAAATAATTTTCTCAAGTGCCGTCAAATGTGATGAAGTGTCTGACCCCTGACTGACTGTCCTAAATATATGTTTCCGCTTTTTAATAGTCTTACTTATACTTAATGTGTAGTTGCTATTGACTCGCCTGCCCCCCAGCTCAGGAGCATCTTGCAAGACTTGGAGTTACAGCATCGTGGTAATAAGTAATGTCTTAATGGCTCTCTGTCTTTGTTTGTCGGTATCAGCGTTCAGCCCATAATGCAGCTATCCGGGGGTTTGTGAGATACGGGTGGAGGTGGAGCTGGAGAGTGGCTGCGTTTGTCACCTTGTTCAAGTGAGCAAAACAATAAGTATATGATGATGCTGAACTGTTTGTTTATGTTGGATGTACTCAAACTGAACTCAGAATGTGAATGAGGCCGTATGCTGGAGGAAAAAAAATTCTGCTGGAATTGGCAACGTTTTCAGAAAATAAGTTCTCAATCAAAGATTCAAGCAGAACAAAAGCTGCTGCAGTATATGTTCATTCATGTGTTCAACTCGCAAAGATGTGTAACATCTTTAAACATTAAATCTGGGTTCCCACTGGTCATGACATTTCTTATAATTTCATAATATTCTATACATTTTTAGGTGACTTAGTTATGGAGAATCAGAAGTTTTCATCAGGGCCACAGTGGGAACCCTGCTAAATGTAAAACTCGCGGTGAAGTGGCTTTCGTGTGGTTGAGCAGTATTTCAGCTAATTTGATAAAACGGTGATAATGCTGTTGCCCGGGAAATTTGATGTTACCGTGATAATCATACCTTGAAACTTCTAGTGGCTCATGCCTAACTGAGTGTTCTCCCTCTTTCTCGCCCTCACCCATCTGTCTGCCCTCCCCTCTCCCTGCCTCCACCCCTCCCCGTTTAGTTCTGTCAGCACAGGCCTGTCTGTGTACAGAGATGAGTATACCCTCAGCCATTATGCTGCAGCTGGAGGTGAGACTGATCACACTTATTTTTGTGTTTTTAAAACCTCTATTTATCCAGGGAATGTCAACTGAGCCTGCATGCTCTTTCACCACAAGGCTGCTTCACATTCACACAGTTACACACATTCACACCTGGGAGCTGCCCAGTTCAAACAGAGTCTTACACTGTTGGCTACTGCACAGTTCACACCTGTTGTTCATTGCTGTGTGGTGTTTGCCTGCAATTTTAACAGTGTGCATCAATGCTGCATTCAAGGTCAGGTCTTGAAAAATAGATTTTAAACGTCAGCTACCTGGTTAAGTAGAGGTTAAAAATACATGCTGTTTGTATCCTGCAGAAAATCCTGTACATACAATTTTCTATTTGTATGTACAGGATTTTTTTTCTCAATTTTTTTTAAGAGAACTCATGTACATTTAGTTAGTGAAGCATCTTTGACCTAACATGGCAACATCTTTGGTGCTCAGCGCTCATTGCTGTGGTGTTTCTGCACTGCACTTCCCAGAGATCACCTGTCAATCAAACAGTGTGTCCAGTACTGTGACGTCTTTTTCCTTGGATTTTCTGTTGATGGAGTTTGAGTTTCTGTAGGTGGCGCTCTTGTCTTTGTCTGTTCAGCCACGGTGGCTATCGCTGCTCATGCTAACTACCCAGTTCTTCTATTTATTTCAAACAAACCGCTGTGGCTGCTGCTGGAAATAAAACCAATCACTTCCTGTGTATCAGAGGATTTTTCCTGGGAAAGACCAACCTGACACCGGGTGTTTAGAACACCAAATGTAAAAGCTGCCATGAACTGGGTTGAATCACTCTTATGGTATATCAGTTGGTGATAGAGTAGTAAAAGGGAAATGTAATTATATGAGAATGTCACAGATTATTACTTTAAGTTAATTGGGGTACCGTGTGTGTGTGTGTGTGTGTGTGTGTGTGTGTAGCTGTCACTGGGGGCTGTGACTGGGGGCC
>OOFE01013646.1:0-14580 GCA_900323365.1 Monocentris japonica
GGGTAGTGTATGTACACAAGTGAAAATTTGCGTATGAGTGATTGAGTGAGAAAGGGCTGATGCTGATTGTAGTCAGTGTACTGTCTGTAACACTAGCACTGAAAGGCTGTTCTGGGTGCGTAAACAACCCTCCGATAGCGAACTCGACTTTTTTTGTATGATTGAAACCCAGTAGAGTGAAGGACAACTGCATAACAAGGCATATATGAAATGAAATAAATGCTGTTCTTTTCCATCTCTAGAATTATTTTTCTATCACTTTTCTCCTATTTTACCATGGCCTTAGTATCCCCTCCCCCCATGCTGCTCCACTCATCCATAATGTATGTGTGCTTTCGTTCCCAGATGTGAGAAGATGAGCATCCCACTGCCTTCTGTTACTTCCCGGTGTCTGTGGGTGCTAGCATCAGAATTAAGATCTAGATACTCAGTAAATGACCAGATAAACTGAATACTACTTACCTTTTATAGTTATTAGTTGAAGCAAATAGTATCTTAAATCTAAGCTCTCTGGTATCAGTGTCCACAAACATACTGAATTTAACACTAGTACGGGGTAAGTGGCTGCTCTGTCTACCCTCACCAGGAATTAATTGGTTTAATCCAGAGTCGCTAAAATCTGCTTAACTTGAAAGTCTTCCCTGTTCCAGCCTGATTTTTGTTTTTGTCATTGATGGACTGGATGTGCATTTTGAATTGCTGTCATAATTCTGTTATGGCTGAGAGGAAACTACTACGAAAAGACCAGAGCAAAAAAATAATCAAGGAGGGGTATGAAGTTTTGATCTCAAACATAACAGCATTGGGATTAGTTTCTGTGGATGTTATACATTGCATGTGATGTTTAGAGCTGCAGACTTTACAGCAGTCCAAGTAATTCACAATTCGCAGCACACACAAAGGAGCAGAGAATGACAACAGATAGATGGACATCAGTTGTCTGTTAGCAAAATCTATGGGTTGTCTCCACACTGAAAACTTTTGGTGTGTAAATAAAGTATATAATCTGTACAGAATTTTAAAAAATGCCATTTTAAAGACCTGCCTGAACAGCTGTGGTTTGTCGATTGGTTGGTTTCTCTGTCACAATTAGCCAAAATATAAAATCCTGTCATTTACTAGAAGAAAGGCCTAAACTAGCTTTTTGAGACGTTGCGTGTGTGCGTGCGTGTCCGAGTGAGACGGAAGAAAGTATGTATGTGTGTGTGTGTGTGTGAATGTGGGGATGGTCCTGGTGAATTTCTCCTGAGGAACAGAGGGATCAGCCAACGCACGCACACACACACACACACACACACACACACTCCCTATGAGATTAAATTCAGACTTGTTTTCATTTATCACTTTCTTTTCCATTTTTAACAATGTGATTTCTGCGTTCGATCTGTGTGTGTATGTGTGTGTGTGTGTGTACCCCTCTGTTCAGTCTTCCGTTCACTGACTTTGTCTGATTGACCCACCGTCTTACTGTAATTTCTGTTCCTTTTTTTTTTTTTTTCTTTGGGTTTTTTGTTCATTGCCTCTTGGGACTGCTAATAAAATGATTATTGAAAGTGAAACTCCACATTGCAGTTCTCCCATCCCTTCCTGTGTCTGTGCCACACACTGACAATGGGCATTGCAGATATATTGTGTAGATGAGTTTTGTTTCATCTTCATTATAATATACTATGTTCACATTGCTGTACACATTGCTGTTTTTTTTTTTTTTAACGTTTCAGTTTGTTCATTTAGTTTACGACTCAAGTCCAACATAGGAAAGGGAATGGTCCAGGAATATTTTGTACTTAGCACAGGTACACGGTGGAGTCCACCCAGCCAAGCCTAAATCCTGGGTGCAGGGGCTGGGTGAAGGTGGTGTGGAAGGTGTGCAGGAGGGTCAGCGTACCAATGGAGACCCTGTAGAAGGAAAGCGTTCCAGCTGACCAGTCTAGATAGACCCCGACTTTATTGGAGCTGGGGGAAATGGGTATAGCAGTGTTTATGCCTTTATGCCAAGCGTTGTAACCGTCTTTGAAACAGCTCAGGCCCCAGGAGGAGTCGTTACGTCCAAGCCAGCTCTCATGACCCTCTCCTTTCCTGTTCATCTGCCTATAGGCTATTCCTATTAGAGCTCTCCCACTCCACTCTGTCTCCCAGTAGCAGCGCCCTGTCAGACCTTCCCTACACAGCACCTGTGTCCAGAAATCAAATCTCTCTGGGTGGTCAGGATATGGCTGCTTGGTCCACCGCGTTGCCTTCCTGTTCCCCTCTGACAGAGACAGGTCTTTGTGGGCTGTATTTGGGTCCAGAGTGAGTTCAATGGCATCTGTTAAAACACAGGAATGTGAATGTCAGCAGAACAGACTCTAAAAGGAAATTGTGTTAATGAAGTCCAAAATTGCAGTCTCACATTTCTTTGGGCCTGGTTGGGCTCTGGATTCACCACATTGCTCCACACTGTAGAAACAGAACAGAAGATGATAGATTTCTGGCATACAGAATTTATAACATGGCCAATACTGCACATGTTTTAAGTTGAATATGGGAAACCTCAGTCTGTCCAAGGCTGTCCAAGAAATCTGATGAAAAACACTGACTTGCATACAGATAAAATGTCTTAACCAAGACTGATGTTTCAATGTCAGTGTGTTTAGTGTTGACATTATCATCCCTACCTGAGCTTCCCCAGAGTACAGTGTGGGTCTTCTAACAGGGTAAAGAGTAGCCTCAGGCCTGTGTCTCCTGGGTGGTTGTAGCTCAGGTCCAGCTCTCTCAGATGGGAGGAGCTAGAGTTCAGAGCAGATGCCAGGAAAGCACAGCCGCCTTCTGTGATTCTGCAAAGCGCCAAACTTCCGACAACAGACATGTAATTTACTAGATCTCAATGACTTTGCATGCTTGGTTCTGTACTACTACTATTACTGTATACTCCCTTGAAATAATTTGGCATGGAATACCATTCAGGACACTTACATGAGTGTTTCCAGTTTGCAATGAAGACTTCCCAGTCCACCAGAAAGGCTTCTGACTCCTACCTCCTGCAGGTCATTGTCAGTCAGGTCCAATATTCTCAGCTGAGAGGAGTTTGAGCTGATAACTGAGGCTAGAGCATCACAGCTTTGCTCTGTTAGGTTGCAGCTCTTCAATCTAGATGAGCAGAAAATCATAAGTAAAGTGCCAAAATAAACAAATCAGTTGCCTGTAGATAATGAGCCAAGGCATTCTTCCTTTGATGTGGATAGCTTCAAATCTTTTGCACATGAACAAACACAGTGTGAATGTTGACCTTAGTATCTCCAGTTTGCATTTCTTCAGTCCAGCAGAGAGCAGTATTATCCCTGAATCTGTCAGGTTGTTGTCACTCAGGTCCAACTCTCTAAGTTGGGATGAACTGACACCATTTGCCAGGGTTTCACAGCAGTTCTCTGTCAGGTGGCATCCATTTAGTCTGCAGTGGGGAAGTAAAAATAAATGCTGCAAAGTCTCATTTGGAAATGTTCCTGTGTAATGAGATCAGACCTAAGTCAAATAGTATTTGCAAATAGTTCTTAACATTTGATTTAACCTGCTTGGAGTATAAGATGAGCAGGGCTCAAATAGTCTCATGTAAGTTGTCAATCACAGAAAAATATGCTACATTAACTATCTGGTAAAACAAATGCTAAGCATTATTAGTGAACGCAAATTGGCATAGGTCGAGATGAGATAAGGAAATACTCACTTTGCCACTCGGGATGCTTTGATAACAGACAGCAGCCTCAGAAGACCTTCCTCTGACCTGGTGTACTTGCTCAGCTCAAACACACCCAACTCTTCTTCTGAAGTCAGTAATACAAAGACCAGAGTGGCCCACTGAGCGGGTGAAAGTTTGACTCTGTGAAGACTGCCTGAGCTCAGGTAGCTCTGAATCTCCTTCACTAGAGAGTGATCATTCAGCTCATTCAGGCAGTGAAACAGGTTCATGCATCTCTCTGGGGATGAATTAGCCTTGATCCTCTCCTTGATGTGTTTAATGATCTCTGGTCTAGTCTTTGTGTTTGTTCTGTTCTTGGTCAACAGACCTCTCAAGAGAGGCTGATTGGATTCCAGTGACAGGCCCAAAAGAAAGCGTAGGAAGATATCAAAATGTCCATTCTCGCACTGCAAAGCTTTTTCCACTGCTGCTTTGTACAGGATGAGTACTGAGGAATCTCTGAGCGAGAAGCGTCTTGAGATGGATGACTTTTTTACCAAGACATTGATGTTATCATTGTTGAATGTAAGAAAGACATACAAAGCAGCAAAGAATTCCTGAATACTCAGATGCACAAAGCAGAACACCTTGTCCTTGCATGGTGTCAGCTCCTCATTGAAGATCTGTGTGTAGACTCCTGAGAACAATGACGCCTGCGTGACATCTATACCATTCAGTTTCAGGTCTTTCTCATAGAAGATCAAGTGGCCCTTCTCCAGCTCTTTGAAGGCCAACTTAGAAAATGAGAGAAGGTTGGTCCTTGTCAAGTCAGCATTTGACTCTCTTCTTCCGGTCAGCCTCATGCTCATGCTTTCCTCTTGCAAGGCCAGAAAGTGTAGGTACATTTGAGTAAGGGTTTTAGGCATGTCCTTACTGTCTGTTGTCGCCAACTTCTTCTCAAGAACTATTGCTGCCATCCAACAGAAGACGGGTATGTGGCACATGATGTGAAGACTCCTGCAGGATTTCACATGTGTGATTATTCTGTTTGCCAAGCTCTCATCACTGATTCTCTTCCTCAAGTACTCCTCCTTCTGGGGGTTGTTGAACCCCCGCACCTCTGTCACCAGGTCAATGCACTCAGGAGGAATCTGATTTGAGGCTGCTGGCCGGGATGTAACCCAAACAAGAGCGGAGGGAAGCAGATGTCCCCTGATGAGGTTTGTCAGAAGTATATCCATCTTGGCTGGCTGTGCAACATCAGACATTATTTCGCTGTTGTGAAAGTCGAGAGATAGGCGGCTCTCGTCCAGGCCATCCAAAATAAACAGCACTTTATTCTTGTCGTGAGTGAAGATCCCTGAGTCTTTTGTTTCAGGGAAAATGACAAAGAGAAGCTCTGATAGACTAAAGTCTTTCTTACTCATCAAATTCAGCTCCCGAAAAGAAAGCGGAAAAACAAATTCCAGGTTCTTATTTGCTCTCTCCTCAGCCCAGTCTAAAGTGAACTTATGTACAGATACTGTTTTTCCAATGCCAGCGACTCCCCTCGTGATCACAGTTCTTATAGGGTGCTCTCGTCCCGGTACAGGAACAAAGATGTTGTTGCATTGGATTGGTCTCTCCTGTGTCGCTTTTATCCTGGATGCTGTCTCAATCTGTCTCACCTCATGCTCATTATTAATGTCACCCATTCCTCCCTCAGTGATGTATAGCTCTGTGTAGATCTTATTGAGAAGTGTTTTGTTTCCTTGTGGCATCATCCCCTCAAGCAAATGGCTGAACCTCCTCTTCAGAGAAGATTTCAATTCCAGTTGACATGTGGTAATCTGACCATCTGAAAGAAGCAATCCATTGAAAGGTTATTTTGATATTTTGTTTTGCTTATTTTGAAGAATTACACTGTTCAGCAATCAGTGTGTCAAAAGACTTTTCCTTAAACAAATAAATCAATGGGCTACAAAGTTTAATATAAGAAAATAAAATCCCATTCTGCTTGGATTCTTTGATAACTCACTGTCGGCCTGCAGAGTGACAGTGGCACCACGAGACGAGGCTCGTGACAGAAGGATAGATTCTGCAAAAGGAGAGAAAGATCAGAAAGACTGGGCTTGAAAACAGGAAATGATGCACATATAATACTCTCACTTTTGCTTTGTATATAATATATCTACCGTGGCCTGGGGAGTTGATACTGATGTTGAAGTTGACTGGACCACCAATATTGCAACCAGAAATGGCAGGAGCCACCACAGTGCTTCCATTTTGGGCTGTGCAGTTGAGCTGGACTGGATGGACCGCAGCCTGAATAGAAGGACCTTGTTCTGAGAGACACCATACAAGTCCATTTGATCAGTTTAGTTAGGAAATAATATTGCATTTTACTTTACTTTTGAAAGAAAAGTGACGCTTCAAAATGAATAATAGAGCAAAATCAAAACAAATTCTGGTACTTCTGTTATTTGTTGACAAAATACATTTACAGACTGGATCTTATATATTTTCGGCATTGAATGATGAAATTCAGGTAATTTGTATTTTTAGACCATTATTACACCATTACTGTGAAGCATAAAATCATTATCATTGCAGCATGTTAGTTTAATGTAATATTCCCATCAAAATGTTATCTCATATCCTAGAATGTCATTCATTTTTTTTAATATGAAATCTTTACCTGGACAGCCCTCGTCTATGTTTTCAGCAATACTGTTTTGCTCCATTTTCTCCTCCACAGGTCCTTCATGGTCGTATGTGTTCACTTTGCCATCCATTGGTCCTGCTTATCATTGTGCTTCATCTGGGCCTCGAATCACATACAGTTCCAGTCATTTAATTCCAACACATCAGAGCAAGATCAGTGTCCATCTCTGTAAAAGACCTCTGGATGCACAGACAACCCTCAATGCTCTTTCAGATGCAGGAAGACAATGTTCAGTTAGTGCCATTTTTGCTTACCTACTTCAATGATGTTCTGTGTTACTGCTGGGATTGCCGTCTGATTCTTATGACAATGGTTGCTCATGAGGAGAATCATATATGAAACAGTCTCTCCTTGCTTCCTCTCTGAGCTATTTGGTAATGAGAGACAGAACATAACAGGAAGTTTGTGGTTCTGCACAGACATTTTTTTACATAATGTCCTTAAATGAACCATACTCCTTGAAAGGCACAGTTTCATTTATTGCAATGACAAGAAAAAACAGCTTCTTTAGATGTCCCATACTGATACAGAGCTGAATCACATTTAAAGAAAAAAACAAAACTACCAGCACAGCAAGCTCTTTTGATTTCCTTTCATTTCAATTCATACATTGTGGTGAGTAGGACCAATTAGTCACGACTTGGGGGTAGCTTACTGTGGCAGACTGGGGGAGGGTGGGGGTGAGGCTTAGGCTGGATCCAGGAGAGTTGAGTCGGTGGGCTGACTCTCCCTGGATCCAGAACCGGCTGCGGCCAATTAAGGCTGATTGCAGCCTTTTTAACCTGTGTGTGCATGTGTGAGAGGGTGGGTGGATGACTGAGTCTGACAGGCGATCGAGAGTCGAACTGTGGAGGGAGAGCGGCCGAACCAGGTCCGTGGAGAATGCAGCCCGGAAGAGCTGCCCAGTCGGGGTTGGAGCGGGATGCTCCTGGAAGCCTGGCAGCTTTGGTGCTCCGTGGCTGACCTGCCGGGACAGAGGGAGGGGCGCCCGGCGAAGGAGACGGCACTCTGCCTTCCTGCCTTTGTCTCTGTCTGTCGCGGCCCCAGTTGTAGCAAGCTTGCTACACTTACCTAATGATTTGATGTTTATTGTTGACCTTCGGATGGTGGTCTTGTTTGTTTTATTAAAGTGTTTTTTTACAATGCTTGTATTATGTTTTACCATTTACCCAGACCACTCAAGCTTAAACTATTTCCTACTTCCTGTTACCTACCTAACACCTGACCACACCCTGTGTCTCTTGCCAACCCAAG
Source organism: Monocentris japonica (assembly GCA_900323365.1). NCBI lineage: Eukaryota > Metazoa > Chordata > Actinopteri > Trachichthyiformes > Monocentridae > Monocentris > Monocentris japonica. The sequence goes on from OOFE01013646.1 coordinate 7,614, forward strand.
CACACAAATGGAGAAGAAACAAGCGACTCACTGGCTTTAGTGTTACTATGTCACTGTGAGGGGAAACCTTTGACAGACAGATCTGTATATCCTTTCCACTTGACTCATCACCACTGCTATCTTCTTCATTGTCATCAATCTCCACAGAAGCAAAATATGGGTACAACTTCTGAGTAAATATATCCTCATAGGTGTATATGGGTGAGTTGTTTTCAGCAGGTATTACCCGCAACATCTTTATACCAATTCTTCCTTTTCATAATGGCCCAGAGTCCATTCCATGGAGTCTGTATGGTCTCTTCAGCGACCCCAAGTATCCATCTGGGGTGATTCCCTACCTCCACTTCCCAGCAGTGCTTTCCTGAGCTGAACCCCTCTGAGCCCAGGACCTGGGGGTAATTGGTATTGCGTTCTGGGTTTCCAGGATGTAGCTGCCAGGTATCTGTGACTTTCACCTTGGTCAGATCATCAGACAGAGAGAGCCATGGAGATGCAGTGTTGGGATCCAGAATCACGGGGGCTAGAGTCCAAATAGGAGAATGTTACATAAAAAAAAACATCTGCATGAATTTACTGATTCTGTGGCCGAAAACCTACTGTGTTTTATGATGCCCATCATCCTCTCCCAGACTTTGAACTGAAGGTTTCCCAGGTGTTGGGCCATATTTATCATTGCTTGTGGTAGCAACTGTGGATCTGGCAGCGTGCTCTGGGTTCTGGATAGAAATATAACTCTATTAATAACTCTATTGCAGACACAGGCTCAGAACCACAAAGAAGAGAGAGGAGGAAAAAATTACTACATACCTCTCAATCTCAGTCCTAAAGTTCTGCAGACAGCACATAAACTTTTGACTTGATCAGTCAGACATTTTCTCATAAAGTCTGTTTCTGGATCTTCTCAATTACCTGCACAAACGAGATGTTAGCTGCTAAGTCTTGCATGGCTTTTAATGTGTCAGAGAGCGATAATGTAACTCTGCTCATCTCTGCAATCCTCTGCATCATAAGTGTCTTCTTGGTCTCTTCTTCTCTTAGTGTTGCTATTCTGGTTGCTTCCTCCTCCCCGAGAAAGAGACAAAGTCCTCCTTAATTTAATCTTCCTCTCTGTGTCCTGGGACTGATTCTGTGGGCGATGTAAAGAATACCTTTTCATCCTCTGCGCTACTTATTTTGTTTAAGATTTGACTGATCGAATCTGAAATATATGTACAGTTGCTTATTAACCTTAATCTGCTCAAGTGATACATCACAAACTTGTTTAACCTTTTCAAAAGCTTCCTGCTTCTCTTTGACAGGCATTGGGACAGTCTGAAATAAAACAGAAGAAGCCTCTCTTAAATTTGTTGAGGAGAAAGACGTTTTATACTTGGCCTGACCACAACCCTTTAAAACAATAAATGATGCCATTGGCAATATGAAGTGTGAAAAGTAAACCCACTCACCCCAACTGTCACAGAAAAATAGAAATACACAGGCTCTGGTGTCCCTAAACCACAAGTCAGGATGAGATGTCAAGTTATCAAGTCGGTATCAAGTATCTCCCAACATATATAATATAGTTTGCTGAATTCTGAAAAAGTGTCCCAGAAAAAATCCAACCTCTATACCTGCTACTGACACTGATCAGACACACAATACTGCACTGTATAGGTCTGGGTATAAATTAGCAATATCTTTCAGTACTGTACTGATTTTGGTATTGGTACAGTATGGGTTTTACAGCATTGAAGGTATCAAAAGATATGGGAAAACATTAATGGATTCTTTGTCAACTTGCCATGGTCTGATTCCATTTAGAAAATCAGATGTGTAAATGTTACACAGATAATATTTATAATGGAATATGCTTTAACAAAGATGGATATATTCAGAACAAAGTAAATCAGTATCATAGAATCAGCATCATATATAAAAGAAATCCCAACAATACCCAGCTTTAACACTTAAAGATGGTCAGTCTCCCTATCCATTATAATGGTTCACATCAAGTTATCCTCAACATCAAACTCAGTCAAACCCAGCTTCATATTGCAGACTTAAACTATCATTACAGCTGATTATAAAAAAGATTCAATAACAAAATAAAGTGGAAATTCAAGTATGAATTTCAACTTTCCTCCAATAACAATGGATCTAAAACAAAATCAGTACAGGAACAACTTTAGTAGCATTTTAAAATATTTTCTTCATCCACAACATTCAGTTCCCCTCTAAGTCTTCAATTCACTATAAAGTCAATCTTTTAGACACTGGGAATTTGTCATAACAGACTCTTGATCAGCATGGCTAAACCAATCTCACCCGACACTGTTGTGGGTCCTCCCAGTGTCCTCCTGATGGATCTCTGTGAATTCTCTATCGTTTGTATTTTTCACTCACACTCCTCAGAGCAAAGTTAGCAGGTGGTTCAGTTTCAGGTAAGACTCAATGAAAACTAGATAGCATACCGGACAGGAGAGATCCTCTTGGACGGTCAAATCCACGCTCCTCTCTGCAAGAGAGGCAGTGGCGCACATGTCTTCACTTGATTGCTTTTACGCATGTCTGTGTGCATTGGCTGAAAATTACAAAATTCAGTTTAGAGTTTAGACAAGGAAATAAACTTGTCATACTTCATACTTGATGGGTCCCTTGCTGGGAATTATTACTGCTATTATTTGTGATGCTCTCCTGATCCCTGAAATGGAAATTCTCTTTTTGCAATTTTTTTAAACAATTTGCTAATACATGTGATCTCAATCCTCCACACAAAACCAAAAAATGAAAATTGAAAAAAAAAAATGTAGCCAAGGCCTTCCTCTGGACATAATAAATTGACACTTGTTCACAATTTATCTTCAGTTAACTTGTATGCAAGGTCAATGCATTTCATCCTGAAAAGGATATCCAGTGTAGTCCCCACAGCAGCATCTTCCCCATAAGCCTGCACCAGTTTATCCACAGTGTCCTCCCTATCAGCCTTCTCCAGCTGGCACCTCTGGATGGGTTGGGATCCATCTCTCTCATTCAGAACAAGGTACCACTGAAATGTCTACAGCTCCCTTATATCTTCTGGGAATACACTGACAAACCAGATTTTCAGGTTTAAGCATGTGAGATATGGGTGTTCCCCACCTTCGTGTATATCGCCAGATCTGATGTATAATGTAGAAACTGGCTGATAAGGCACCGCACAGGGCAGAAACCAAGTAAAGCGGCTCTCGTCTGCTGTTGTATAGGATTCTTCTACATAATAAAACCATCCAATGAACTTGTCATCCATGTGTTATCAGTACTATAATGCACCAGTCCAATGCACAGCAACTTTCTTTAGGGGACGCAGTTGCTTAACACCAGTCAAGCTGTTACATGCTGCAGTTGTGCCTGTTGAACAGATGGTGGAAGCAAAGTCCAAGTTCTGGTGTGTCGGTCCTACCAGTTCTTCATGCAGTAGGTTTTCAACCAATGTGGGTTTTTGAAGGCATTTGGATCGAAGCTGCCGTAAGTATTCAGTGTTTCCCCCAGAAACTAGAAACAATTAGATCATGGAAAACTAAAATTCTGGATAACCCAGGATAGCAACAACAAACAAACAGAAAAATAAATAAATATATTGATAAATAAATATATAAATAGGCCAGCAAACATTACAACATAAATTAATAATAGTTATGCATGTGGAATCAGACCAAAGTTTGCATTAGAATCAATTCAGGTTCAGGGCTTCCCATAGACAACCAGAGTAGCATTGATCAATTCTGCAATAAATAATCAAACAAATTGCATCATATCCATCATATAAAAAGTTGATGGCACTGACTGGCTGATGTCCCATTTTTTACTAAAAGGCCAATATTGGCTTACTATAGCGAACTGATATATCAGTCTAACCCTAATATGAACAATTAATTTCCAAAACGCTCTGTATCCATTTTGGTGAAAAATCATTATCTGAAGTTCATCATGCAATATCTCTAAAATATAACGTATCTAAGTTGTTATTATTATGTAAACCAACGACTTAAGTAGCCTGCTGTCCTTTAGAAATTACTACAGTTTGTTTTAATTATGTGCTATTGGACATTTTGTATAGGTAGGTCACTTTTTTCAAATGGTGGCGATCTCATTTTGGAATAAAAGTCCTCATAGCGTGAGCAGTTAAAGGAATATACACACCTCAATCTCATGTTGCAGATAGGTGGATTTAGCTTTGGAGTGACTTGGAATGGGATGAGCATAGTTGAAGGATCTTGTTGACAGTGGACCTACTTCACACACATGCAGTATCTGTGTTTAACCAGGTGAAATTTCAGGGGCTCATTTCAAACTCTGAATAGGTAAACTCTTCATAATCACCATGACCATAATCTGAGTACACGTGAGGATGTTTGGAGTGTGTGACTCAAAACATTAACATTTATTTATTTATCCAGAGAAGGCTGAGTGAGCACATTGGCTTTTGATCAGCAACACCCTGCTTTTCACTCATATAGCTGCACACACTGATGCCTGGAAGCTGCTCAACACAACCACAGTCTTCTACTGTTGACTGACGAGCAGCTTCACCGGAGCAGTTGGAGGTAAGTACCTTGCTCCAGGGCATCACAACGGCAGTTGTTGAGGAAGGAGAGAGCTTTACTCATTCACTTCCCCCTGTCAGATCATTTTGTCAAAGCTGTCTATTACCATCATTAGAAAAGAGCGGTAGTGTTATGACTCAGCTCTTGGCCCTGTCCACCCTCTCAGTTATGATGATGTAACGGATGGTATATTCACTCAACTAATGGTCTTATTACTCACAACAAAGGAAAGTAATGTTTAAATGTATTGCAGCAGCTGGTCTGATTGTACAATTAGTCTATTCTGGACACAAACACAACTTCAGTCAACCATGTGAGTCAGCTCCAAACAGAAATGTGATATTTTGGCATAGCAGATCGTACCACAGCACTGGCTATCTCAGCTCCAGAAAGGGGTGGAATTTAAGACATTCAGGCACTAGCCCAGCACAGGTATTTGGCTGCTATCTTCATACCTGCTCTGTTGGCCCTCATTCAAATTCTGGCTAATGAGGGAATTATGTATCAGCCCTTTCTGAGAAATACAAGCCACTCGCTAACAGACTGGTTCAATTTCCACTCCTGCCTACAGCAGTGTAGGGGAGGTATATGAGGTTCACTTGAAGGAGTGAAACATGCAAAACAAATCCAATCAATCACTACTCAATATCTGAGCTCATATTACATAGTTGAATAACTGTGTGACCAGTGCAGTTATTTAGTGATCAGTGTAGTTATGCACTCCCTGTTAGGGAAGTCCCATATTGTATAGTGTAATAAAGTCAACGTCCTCTTGCAATTTCAGAAGTGTTGGGTGTGTTTTTCAAGGCGGGCTGGGAAGACCAAATGATATCAATCATCGTGGCCACCATCTTTATGCACCTGGTCCATTGCAGTCTTGAGAAGGATATAAACGTCTGGCCTGCAGACCATCTTTGTTGTGAGTGTCTAGGTTGAGAGACAACAGCTTCTCTGTGAAAAACAAGCCATGCTCAAGTCATTGTCGGCTAGCAGCCGTGCGTCTCACAAACAAGAATTGCAGTGACACAGTAGAACCTAAGGTAAGACATCTCAATATGACGCTGCCAAACACACACACACACACACACACACACAGACACCCTGCACAGTGCCTTGTGTAATGGCCTCTTCTGATGTATAATTAATACAAGGTAGCTCAAGGTGAAGATGACATTAAGTCTGACAGTAATACTATTACTGTATGGAAAATCACACACAGACCTACTCTCTCTCTCACACACACACACACACACTTTCTCTCCCTCACTGAGTGCTTATTTCAGCTGAAACCATTCCACTTTCTCTTCTCTGCTTGTCTTCCTCTTGTTCCTCTTTCCTCCTCTGCTCCTGTCTCTCGTGAAGTGGGCAAGGCGTAGTGTGTGGTTGGGGTGAGATAACAAAGGCTGAGGAGTTCACCATTATATAACCACTGTGGAGGCTGACGAGGAGGAGGAAGAGGAGGAGAGGCAGCAGGGTTAGCACGTAGGAAAGGGAGGGCAAGAGAGGGCTAGTAGCCTACATTGTAGTGCTCATTCGTCTGTTAATTCACACCACATAACACACAAAAACGTGCACACATATGCGCATGCACACCCAAACACAAACACACACACACACACAAACACACACGCACGCTGCCCTCCTTTTCCATCTCTCCATCTGGCTTCAGCAGTCAACTTATAATATTTGAACTTTTCAGCGTTCCAACTTTCTGATCCCACGCTGAGAAACCACACAGAAAGATATTCAAGTGAAATCACCTTACTTACTTTCTCTCTCTCTAAATGTGTCTATGTATGTGCTGTTCATTGTCCCACCTCTGAGGCACAGTGCTGAGCAGGCAGCCTCACAGACACACACACACACACACACACACACACAGAGCCTCTAACTCCCAGGCTCCGTGGCTCCCCCTCCCCCACTCGCCTGTCCTCTGACGGCCTCCCACTCATGCCACATTAAACATTTAGTGAAGCACTCTGGATCTGTGTGACATCATCTTTTAGCGCCACCAAGCTCACACTGGAAAAACAGAGGTGGAAGTGCTTTCGTGGAAACCTGATACAGCAGTCACATTACCCCCCTTCTAACCCCCCACCCCCACCTAACCCTTACACACAAACACACACAGGCGAAATCAGTGGGTCAGAATGGCCTTCTGTCTGAGAGCAGACCTGCATTGATCAATATTGATCCCTGGGCTGTGTGCGTGCGCATGTCTGAGTATGCATCAAATGGTATGTGTGTGCATGCGTTGGTATATATGTGTACGTGTGCAAGTGTGCATCAAATGGTGAGCATGCATAATGCGTCTATGTGTGTGTGTGTGCGTGTGTCAGGGTCTGCCTTACTACTGCAGTGAGGTGGGACCAGGACTGGGTGTATCTCAACCAGTATAGCTAAAA
>OOFE01013648.1:0-14326 GCA_900323365.1 Monocentris japonica
CCTATCCGACAGCGCATTAATCTCTGCACCTCCTCGGCATCCTCCAAGTTGGCGAGCCCTAATCCCTCTGGCCATATAGAGATTTGATGTCACCATGTATCCCATCAACAGCTCTTTTAGAGTGTATTCATAAGTGGCTTTAGTGTCTTTGTGTTGCGGAATTCAACTATCAATCTGGTTTATAGTCGAAATGAGAATAGTGACAGTCCATCCTTAATTGCTGTGATATAACCAACCCTACTTAAGTGGGAGTTCATAACAGCAGAGAGAGGAGCTATCAAGTGGCTTAATCTAGAGATGCTCTGTCTGCGCTCTGCATACTGTTGATTGCTGCTGAGGATGCTTCACTAAATTTTGACATTTAATCAACAATTGATCTTTGTTTGCCCACTCCTCAGCAAGGGTCCAAGGTTGGGGGGTATCGTGTAACGTCGTTTATTGTTTCCATAGTGTGGTTGTTGTGAAGCAAATTGAGACTAAGTGATTAACAAAGTGCAAATAAACAGACTTAAAACTTTTGCTAAGGGAGAGTCAAGCGAGGATGTAGGTGCTCTTGGATAACCTTCCTGTTTGCCTGTTCGAAATGTGTATTTATTTGATTGTAGGTTACGTACCCAGTGCCTATGAGTCACTTTTGAATTGTGTGTGTGTGTGTGTGCATCATCATGGAATGTGAGATGACACTCTAAACTAAATATAACCCTATTCCATTACCTAACAGCTTCCTGGTGGCGATGCCCACAAACACATTGTAAGGACACAGGTTTAAACTATGACTCATCACTAGAGTGTAGGATTCAGGCCACCCATTCATAGCTCCGATTGACGCCGCCTGACATCACACATCTGCTTCCTAGCGCGGGCGTCAAACAGAGCCATGGCTAACGTATTCCACTGGGTCGGCTGGCTTGCTGCTGCACAGCTCACTGGGCACACAACGCTTAAGGATGTGATGGGACGCAAATAAATATTGTGTGGTTCGTGTACTGTGTGCATCCACGTTTTCGAGGACTCACATAACATATTATGATAACCTCTTGCAACCTCTTGTGAAATCGTTTTCTTTGGAAAATGATGGGTTCGGATAGGAGTAGGGTTAGGTTGAGGTTAAGGTTAGGTGTTAGGGAATGAATGTGTCTCAATGAATGTGTTGCTTTTAGCTGACGTGCATATGAATATACCACTGATAATATGTGAAGAAGAGGCCTTTTAAATACAATATTTGTGTGCGTGCATGTGTGTGTGTATGTGTGTGTACTATATTTGTGTTTGTGTACTTGATAGATGCCCTAAAACCTCTATCTGTATTCACATTCTGTGTTTTCCTCTATGGCATAGCATACCTGTTTCATTTGGACATTTGACATGACTTTTGACATGAGGATATGAATGGCCATAGTGCTGGATGAGCCATAACTCTGACGGAATCAATGGCCTCTGAGAAACGGCTGCATTCAGATTCAAGCTCACGTCCCCCGCTGTGTCCTCTCTGTCTCTCCTGGTGATTCATGCTCGTACTCCACCTCTGCTCACCATGTAAATCAACAGAGCAAGCAGTGCGGCCTGATGGCAGAAAACCCTCTCTTTTCCAACCTGTTATTACCATGTCTTCCTGCCACTGCAGAGCCGGATGATAATGCCACTTGTCACACCTGTTGGACCCTCAGCGAAGGCTCTTGTTTCCCATTTCAGTGGCAGAAGACGTTGCACCTCCCATGTCTTAATTACCTTTCTCAGACACATCCTGTGGCAGGCTTTATGTAAGCCTGTGAGATCGAGGGTATCAGAGGCAAACAGAGCAGCTCTCATAGATGGCCTAATAGGCTTTAGTCCTTATTTCTGACAATATGAGAATAGACAGTGGGAGTCTTTCCCTTTGAATCTGGACGAAAACATTTAGATGGCGCAAGGCAGTGATTTATTGTGTGATCATGGAAATGCTGTGAAAGTGGATTTGACAATATTTTCTTTTCATATCCATATACATATCCTTACATATCCATAAACATATCCTTCAAAGATGTGGATGATTTGTTCTTTTGAAATGTGTATGCTGCTGGCAGTCCCCTAAAAATAGTGGTTTTGACAATACGATGTGAGAATATCATAAGTAACAACCACAACAATTCAAACTTTGAGGTTCAAAAGTTCCATTGCTGGACTAAATATGAATGAATGTCACAATTATTCCTGAGCTGGATGTTTGTGTCAAGACAAATCAATTGAAGGAGGGAGAGTAATGAAAGAGGATTCCTGTGCTCTTACCCATGGGGTGAAGCGTCTATTTTCAGCCACTTATATCAATATGTTCCCCTCAGTGTCGCCTCTGTCTAAAGCTTCAAAAAGCAAGCTTCACAACCTTTCATCCCCTTCTGCTAGTGATGGTGACGGCTGCTTCCAGCAGCAGTACTTGACACTGGCAGCTTCACAAGCTTTCAGTGTTGTTCTCTTACTGTATATATATTTTTTTAATGTTTGAGTGAGTTCTATTTAAAATGATTATTTTATAGCAAAGAGGAATATGCAACCAATTTAGACCAAATGCAATTTTTCAACTAAAAGCTACTTGCCAAACATCCAAAATAACTGACTGTAACTGAGATTAAATAACAAGCTTTTGCCTTCGATTCTTTATTAATTGTCCTCCAGCCTAAACCATACCTCTCTACCTCTCAACTCTTATGCAGTATTCATCCAGTCACCCTCCACGCCAAGACATGAGAGGGGTATTAAAGGGAAATCAGTGCTGGGTTGTGGATGAGCTACTACTCAGACAGAGAACAGAGATATCATTCAGCAACCACCGTGCTACATCTGACTATCAACAAATGTTCCGGGGTGGCAGGGGGTTACATCCAGTCTATGAAGATGGTATTACTGAATGCCTCATCTCTCAGGGGGGATTGAATGGAAAATGGGTTTGTGACTGAGCACACTCTTAATCGCTGGTTATTTCTTTTTGTGTCTGTAATGCATCCAGGAAATGATTTATATGATATATAGTAATAATAATAATACTGTATATTTTGGAATTTTGCTGCTTTTTTACAGCACGGATTTGAAATGTGTAATGCAGTTCCTACCAGACATGTTAAAATTATCTGTACATTAAACATGACCAAGTGCCAGAGATGGCATGTGGTTTTTAATGGCAATACAGACGGCCATAAAAATGACGATTAGGCTGTAATGGGCGCAGCATTACATAACTGTCCATCCATTTATCCATTTACCTATAATGGCTCTGAGAATAGAACCAGCCCTGTTCGCTCGCCATTGAGTTGACCTTTGACCCTCTATATCCAATGCACCAGTGGCAAATCAAATTGCAATAAAAATACCAGTAAAAACCAATACCCTGAGCTGTGAGTGTCACTGGTTGGGAAGGGTGGTATGTAATCACCCAAAACACTGGTTTGTTATGAATGTTATGATACAATACTCTACTTTGTATGCTTATATATAATACGGCTAATTAATGGTCTTCTACATATCTATTCAGTCTGTAGAATTTAAAAATAGCCAAGTCTTCCTTTCACATCTATTTCTACCTCACTGACGATCATGGGAGCATTGCATTGGATAATTTCCCCCAAATCACGACTAAACCTGCAGGTGCATTGTTGACGTGAGCCATGAGACCAGTCCAGTCTCCTCCTAAGTCTTCATAAGCAGCGGCGTTAAATACCCAGCACAAATAGCCATTCAGGAAATGGCAAAGCTTTAATTACATGCATCACCACATGGAGCTATTAGCCCGCGGTGACTAAAGATACAACTACACACTAAATATGGCTTTGGCATTCAGAGTGGGTGGCTTTCATTACCAGGGAAACTAATGCAACACCCTCCCTTTTGTCCATTGTTATCCATATCATGGATCAAAAGGAAATTGAGTTGCCTTTTACACTTAATGAAAAATGAAAATGTTCTCTTCACCATCTAATGGATGCAGAGGCAAGGAAGAGGGAACCAGCTCTCTGACAAGCTTTTCCGTTCGAATGGCCCGAAACGTTTTTCACAACCTCAGGGCCTTCCCTGCTTTTGTTTGAATGCCAGCCGATTCCTGAGACAAAATACAACTGTTGGCGTGTCCCTAAAACGAGAGTAAGTGATGAATGCTGGTCTCAAGCAGTGTACTGCTGAGTAGGAATTACACTAGACTAGGACACCATGTTCGCAAAACAATCTAAATTAAATGCTGGAACATAGGCTACTTAACTTAACGGAAAGTTTTCTCTTTTAGAAACGGAAAGTTTTACCATTTAATTTCTTTTCCCTCTTGGGTAAACACTGAAGGAACCAAAGTTTTTCTGAGCACTGTATTTTCAGCAATTATGCCGTTGTAACTGGCCACAACACATCTTGTTTTCCAGTCCAGGGAAAGGGATAAGTAATTCTTATTATTGTCCTGTCATTGTGTTGAGAAACCATTTTCAATAGGGCGCGTGTCAGACAACAGAATAAATGGAATCTCGCTGCCGAGCGAGAGTGGTAGAACCACAATTAAAGTGACAGCCCTGCGCTTCGACATGGTGTGTGTGTGTGTGACTGCCACAATTACACACTCATAATGCACTTCTCCAGATTGCCTTTTCATTAGTAGTAACAAATACAAATACATTGTTCAAGAGCACTTAGGGAGGAATTAGCACAGAGGTGTTCATTTCAATGCGTAAGACTTCTCCTATGGCTGACGCACTCTGCACTTTCACTCTGCGTGCACCATGCACCCATACAGACGGTGGCATGGGTGAGCTTTCATTTATAGGTGCTATGTGCAGCATTTTAGCATTGATAAATCATTACCATTAATTATGAGACATAGGATAATAGTATAATTAGCTTAAACAAAGATTTGACAGGAAATCTGCTGGATTGCTTTACGGCACAAAACTCCTTTCTACCTACTGCCTTAGCCTTAACCAAGACCGCCCACTGGTTTACTGGCGGCTAGGTGGCTAACATGATTTTCCATAGAGGAACTATAATTATTGTTACTATAGTATGAAATTATTAATTCTATCTTTCCAAACAAAGACGACAAGTGTTGTGACTCTTAATTTCTTTATTTTATTTAGTTAAAATACATAAGAAACAGATACAATAAATTATATTCCAAATGTTGACTGCAAATTGTTACAAAAGTTATCACAAACTGTACACTTCATGACAGTAGTTGCAGTTGCTGTTTTTGCTCAAGATAGATTTCAATATGCAAACAATTACAGCTCAAAGCGCTAAACATGGAATATCTTCATAAACTAGAGTTGGCTTGAACAGGTTTCCAATATGACTAATTGTTCACAACTATTACAGAACGTGTATAAAGTCACTCGATTACAAGTCTGAGATGTACAAATTATCACCAAACAATATAAATACATAGTAATGTCTCTATTCCCAGAAGTTTACGACATCTTTTGTAATTTCACTTTTGAATATATACAAACATGGCCATTGACAAGCATGTACAAATGTAAACACGAAATTAGAAATTTTGTTTTTTAATATTGTGGCAGACATGCTACAGGTAAAAATAGTCACATTTTTTAATATTGAGGGCAGCGCAGGGAAAAAGCATCATTATACGCATGTGCAAGTAAGTTAACAGTACAAAGCCTTTTTTCTATTTGCTATGTTGGTTTCTTATTAGTTTCTTATTACTCACATGTAACAGAAGCTGAGTCAAGGTGATAGTTTAGAAGCACTAAACTTAATTTCATATGGCTTAATGCAATGTAAGAATATCCACAATATAAATGATTGAAGTCTGAGCTTGATGCAAGTTCTTTAACCTGGGCAGGAGCAGAGAAGTGTAAGAGTTAAAGCCATTGCTTGTTGATATATCACAAATGCTTCTTGGCTTAGTGTATTCTTTCATTCAAATTTCCTGAATTGGTGAGGAAAAGTTGTTGTGCATTAAATCTTGGTCTTATTTTTTTCTCTAGGTTTTTCCATTGAGATCCAATTACTTAGATGGATAATTATAAAATTTGTTGATGTATCTTTATTACTGAAGTATCATGTTGTTTGGAGGATCAATTTGGGTTGAAGCCATAACAGTTGTAATTGAATATTAAGTCATTGGCACATACAGTACTGTGCAAACGTTTTAGGCACATATTAAAAAAAAATCTGTAATCTGATGCTTTCAAAAATAATGAAATGAAAAGTTTCTAAATATCCAAAAATGTACTGTAAAGAGCAGTAATGTAAAAGGCTTACGCAGAAAAAAAAAAGAAACATCTAAGACCAAATTTATATAAAAACAATCTAGGGTGCCTACGAATTTTGCACAGTACTGTATATGATTCTCCATGTATTTTTCTGTTACACATTGTTGATGAGTGAGCTGCACCATTTTACATCCAAATTTATTGTGGAGCCAAAACATTAATCAATGTGCCACTGCTCATTAGCATTATTCCACTTTTTTTAAAATTTCAAAATAAAGTACATTTACAGCATAAACAATAGTTTACCTCAAACTGAATATAAAGCTATAGGAGTAACAAGACAATGTATCAATGTATCATTTTTCAAAATAATTTCACTGAAAGCTGAATTATGTTTTTACATATGTTTGCTACATGCATCAGCTGGCTACAGTTTCTCTGTCTGAATATCCTGTTCACTATTTTAATCATTGCAAGTAACAATGGCTGGTTAGTGGTTGGTTGCATACATACGTGCAGATTATGAGTGATGGATTTTCAGAGACATTTACCCAGCCCTTGGAGCTGCTAAATTACCTTCTTTCTATGGCCAAAACCTGGATCACAACTCATTGGATTATGGACTATTTTCATGAGGCAAATTGTCTTGGCGCTGAGCAGCTTAGCCCTTTAACATTGTGCCATTTCAGATGAAAATGCTAATTGACAATAGAGCTGTATCGGGCCAGAAAATGTTGCTGTGAATACTGGAAAAGTTGAAATATTTTCTCGCCGCAAGTGTATCACAAAGGACACCCTGCACCAGTCCTACCGTTCACGGGGTCTGTGTAAAAGTTTGACAAATATATGTGACATTTTTCTGTAAAATTCTTGAGTGGCAAATATGCATTTTACTGAGAAGTACGTTCAAAGTAGATGTATAAAAAACAATTACTTTACTGAATATACAAGACATTACGGATAATGACAATAAGTGCTGTGCATAGCTAGCTCTGTAGAGCACTTGAAGAACTCGAGTAAAAAAATAATGAAAACAATTTCAGTACAACCTTCTTCTTATCTTATGACAGAGTGACTTTAATTTTCATACAATATTCTCACGGGAGACTAATTGGCACTACAACTTCTGAATGAACAAACCTGTGTCTTATTATGGGGGGTGGGGGTGATGTTAGCACCTGTGGTCCTCAGGGTGTCTGTGGAGGTTTAGGTGAAGGACAGGAACCATGACTCTCAAAACTTGCTGCTCTTCCAGGCCACTGCAAGTAAAAATAACACAAAACCTAATACATTAAGTTCATTAACATTAGTGATCATCAGTGGAGTCAGAATCAGCTGTAGGAAGGAGGAAATATTTGTAGCATTTAAAAAGAAGGAGCTTACACATAGCGCAGGAGAAACACTATTTACACTATGAAAACAAAATTGGGAGATTGGAGTTGTAGTTACAAATATTTCTTGGAGGCAGAGCTGCCTCCATGTTTGAGTTAAGCCTCAATGGGCGGAGCCAGAGGACCACAGTTTTTTGGAGTGCAAGTTAGCTAACTGGCAAACTTGAATAGCAAAGAAGAAACTGGTCTTCAGTCTAACATAGCCAGAAAAACTGTGGTTCTTTGGCTCCGCCCATTGAGATTTAACTAATTTCTTGTTTATTTCTGCCTCCAGAGCAGCTCTGCCTCTAAGAAATGTTTGTAGAACTGATTTTGTGATCAATGCTAAAAACGTTTTCCAAATCTGACCCGATTTCTTATAGCTGATACATGATCATTCATATACATTGATAATTAATTAGGGCTATAGATCATCCATGCGTGCATGATATGTTTTTTTATATATAGGAAAAAAAGAGCGGGCCTCTACCTCTCCCAGAGCATGCCAATGCGTGATGGGCTTCCGCGGGTAAGCTAACATTTCATTCCAGTGATCTCGTCCAAGACCCTCA
Organism: Monocentris japonica; assembly: GCA_900323365.1. NCBI lineage: Eukaryota > Metazoa > Chordata > Actinopteri > Trachichthyiformes > Monocentridae > Monocentris > Monocentris japonica. Next base: position 8,122 of record OOFE01013648.1, read on the forward strand.
GCGTCTGGCCCAGTGCGACACACACCAATCACCTCGTTGTGTCCGACCCTGTTAATGCACACACGCACACAAACATTTGGATGTATAGCTGTCAGTCATCTTAAAAAGATACAAAAAACATGAATATGGATATACAAATAAACATTTTAGATGTGTGTGTGTGTGTGTGATTTTCTTGAAAATAAGCTGAAAGTTGTTTTTATTAAATATTTCCAAACCACAAAATGCTAATTGCCAGCAATTACATGGCTTCTAAGAGCAGTCCAATTATTTGTGCAGATTGGTCTCCTTTGTGTGCTGGAATCAGTTTGATTTTTATTCTACCAGTATGTACATATCAATTGGCTGAAGGCTCAACTCCATCTGCGACTCCAAACGTCCAAATGTCAATGTAAAATTTTCTTAAATGAGTGTTCCTTAAATGACTGTTTAAAAAAAACAACAACAACAGTGTCCTAAACCATGTAGTTTAACTCACCGATCATAATCCATTACCACGATGGAGAGACTGACTTGCTCCACATTTTCTGGGGGAATGTCAAAGATGATGGCCTCATTGTACACTGGGTTAAGTGTGCTTTTCTTGGTGGTTGTTTTTCGCTTCTTTAACCTCCGTCCATCACATATTAGGGAAACCTTCACATAGGGGTCTGTGGGACATATCCAGTGTCATTTATATATAGGAATTGGGTTGTTTGTATATTTGTCCAAAATATAGTGAAATATTGATGGGGATGAAATCAGCAAAGACTGTAAAAATACCAATGGTGTAATCTTTGTAAATGTAGTCCAGTCTATACTTGAACTCTGAGACATTTAAGATATAAACTACCATATTCTGACAGCAAGCAATACTTTCAGTAACTTCTTTTCACTGCCCTGCGCCCTCTCTCACTCTGTCCATTGCACTCTAAAGTGGCCACATGTTGCTTGGTCTCAACAAAGTGGCCCAGGCAGTGTTTTTCATGTGAGTAAGTAAGTAAGTAAAACTTTATTTATATAGCACTTTTTTTAACAGAGGTTACAAAGTGCTGTACATCAGCAAAGATAGAGAAAAGGAAAACACAGACACAGAGCACATACAAAGAAAATACATTCAAAAGTACATACAAACACAACCGTTATACAAACACAGAACGCTTTCAGCAATCAGCCACCGTCCAGAGCATTCCATGAAATTAAAGAAAGGCCATCCTAAAAAAGTGGGTTTTTAACTGTTTTTTAAAGCAATCAACAGACTCCGCTGATCTGATGGGAAGGGGGAGATTGTTCCAGAGTCTGGGTGCCAGAACAGCAAAAGCACAGTCGCCTTTGGCCTTCTGATTTGCTGTCAAGTTACCTGAAGAGCCTGTGATGTCCATGGCTTTGAGGTTCCTGCATTTGATGACTGTCAGGGTCATTCTCCCTGCTGTGGGGAGGTAGCACAATGAGTACATGATCTCTCCTAGGTCCACACTCTCCTGGAGAAAAAATGAAGAAGAGAACATATCGTTCATTTTATACATCTAAATGCCAAAGCAGAAGGAACAGCTGAATAAATGCCTGACTTGTAGTACTAACTACCTAAAGCTGTCCTCAGGTTTATCCACACAGCAAGATGCTTACAGATTAAACTGAGGTATTTACTGGTATCCACATTGATGATAAGAAGAAATCACACTAGAGATTCCAGTACACAAGCAAGCCAAACATACACAGGTTGAGGTATGGATGTATTTTAATTGCCTTTTAGAAAGAGCTTTCAGTGTGGAAGAAAATAAGACAGACAAACACCATCAAGGATTATTGAGGAGAAAGAGTACTGTCTCAATGATTACACTCTATTCAGTGATGAATATAGAGTCTGTAGTTTCTAACAATACAGCCCGGAGAAGCTAATCTGAACCTTAAAACCACGACACAGCACTTATCACACCAGAAATGCTCATAAACAAAGCAGAAGGCTGTTGAGTAAACTGTGATTAGTGGTATCCATGTAGGTGTTAAATACATTCTGGGAGAGCACCTACCGTGTTTTTTTGTGGAAAGGAAAGAAGAAGAGACACCCTGATTGTTTTAAATAGTTGCTTTAGTGTTTGAGAATGGGACAATTTAACTCTCTGTTGCTATATTCAAGTCTGTAGTATAATATCAGTTTTTGGCAAATGTATGTGGGTGCTTCGCTGAAGAATACATTTCCCAGAGCATTTGAATTATGCAATTTGTTCCACCTACCACTCTTGTAGAAGGTTGCTGATGAATTCAAGCATTCAGAAGTTATTCAGTGTCATAAAAGGCTCTTGCTAAGAAACTCAAGGTCCAATTTGTCACCTCTTCCTCCTCAATGACCATGCACAAGTACACTGTAACATTCTCACACAGCAAGAATACCCACGTACATGAGGGTACATGAGGATTCGGCATTATGTTAGTGTGAAAGCCTACTCACTGTGGTCGCTGTGTGAATGTCCTTCCACACCACCGCCTCCCTGGAGAGGTCAGAGAGTTCAAAGAGGTTGTCCACCACCACCTCACCGATCATATCGTGGCTGGTGAAGCGGTCAAAGTCGTAGACGCTGAAGTGCAGCTTGCGGTTGCAAAGCTCATCGTACGCCGCAGGGAAACAGAAGGTCTCGTCAAACATGGGGTTCAGATTCTTGCGGTGGACACGCGTCTGGAACTTCTTCTTCCTCTCTGGCAGCAGGTAGATCTTCACGTAGGGGTCGGAGGTGCCTGTGAAGTCCTTGGCGGGCAGGTCCAAAGCCTTGAGGATCCTCACCACCAAAGCCTGCTCCTCATAGTCGTAGCGCAGCGAGAAACTGAGCTTTCCGCAAGTCTCCACCGGCTCTGTAGCCCCATCCTCTGAGTCCACAGACTTCTGTTTGTAGAGTTCAGGTTTTATTCTTCCAATGCTTACTGTAGAAGACTGGCGGATAGGCAGTGTGTCCATGCTGAAGTCAACACTGGTGACATTCATCTGACGAGGCAAGTGGCGGCGGAATGAATTGTGCCTGTTGAAAAGGGTAGAGGGCATCTGGTAAATGTCTTAAGTGCCGGTTATATGCCTTCATTCTGGTGTGCACTAATAGTTTGTCAGGAGAGAACTCCATCTAAAAAGCACAATGCCTAATAGTATGAAGCTCAGTGGAACCTGTCTCTGTAACCTGTATTAAAAGAATTGCACATATCTCTTGTCTTGTTATATGTTTTGTCTTTTTTTTATATAATTTGTTATGTTGTGAATTTGTTTTTTAGATTTTATATTTTTGACTTGTTTTTCTTCTGTTAAATGTTGCACCATCAGACCAAGGCAAATTCCTTGTATGTGTAAACTTACTTGGCAATAAACCCCCATTCTGATTCTGATTCTGATTCTGAAGAAAATCTAACACGGTGCTCTAGCTTAAAACCACTCTTGTTTAATCCACTAAGTCATAAAATCCAAAGTGGTCATATCAAAACAGCAAAGTGCATAATTTTCTCTGTTTGAAAGGACTTCTTTCTGTCACATACCATGGTTTTGAATGTGAGAAGACTTCTTCAGCACTAAGATTGAAGCTCTTACGAAAATTATCTGAACGCTGTAATTTCTTGGAATCGACAATTATCTAAAAGTCTCTCAGCCAAGTTGCGTTTAATGATGGTGGATCCATCTTTTGAGAAAACCACAGCTGTACTTCACTCACCATCGGTGTCACCTAGCAACTGGCACTCATTTCTGACAGTAAGACAATCACAGTTATCTGACGGCCATGGCACAAATGACAGGGCACAGGAAGCAACCCCTGTAAATTAAACGCTATGTTCAAGTATTGTAATAGCAGCTTGAATATAGGTGGTCTAAAGGCAAGCACAAAACTAAAAGGAAAATGGCACTGCCTGATATATTAGAATATATTAGCCCCTCAACAACTAAAGAGAAGTTTGCTCATTTGCTGCTACCTTGTTCTTATCTAAATTCTCTAATCCTTGATAAACCACAATACACACTCAACCCACTTGACTTTTTTTGTAAAGCAACTGCTAACACCAGAGATAAAACTCTCTTTTTCAGTGAAAATCAATAATCAGTGGCCAAAGAACAGGTGGAAGGATGGAGAAGACAGGTGTGGTGTAATTCAAGAATTTGGGCTTAATATAATTCCATTAATATGTCTAATGACAAAGTAAAGCAAGTGTCAATAATGGCCACCTCTTAGAAATAGAGCGCAGCTGCTTCGTGTGTCTCACTAGAATGGACCTTCCAGCATGACAGCCCTCCCCTCAGCAATGCTAATTATGGATGTTCTCATTTAAAACACAGTCTTGGAAAACAAGAGTAGAGCTGATTGTTTAATTACTGGGATTGCTTTCCAGCGCTACCATGGCAACTTGACTCATGTGCACGCCCAGTGCCTTGAGTGATTATAGGTCTTAAGCTGGCGTGTGGAGATATGCCTGACTGATGAAGTGTTCCTTCAGGTCAGTCAGAGCAAGGCACTTCCCTGACATACAACACAACACAACACAACGCAACACAACACAACGCAACACAACGCATGCCCGCATGCCATTTCAAGGTCATTGGCCAATCCCTGTTAGTCTACATGACATGTGCCAAGCCACCTCCAGGACATTGGCCACATATTGTCACAAACTGTCATGACAGTTCTTGCATTATGTAAGCAGCATTTTTGTATGAACTTAGCCTAGTAGTGGTAGGGAAAAACAAATCACAGTCAGAGTGGCAATTTCTCATACAAAGGGCTCATAAAAAAGCTACCATTGTACTGTAATTGTATGCACAATGTGCGTTTGAATTGCTATTGCTTTTGCTTTTGAATTGCTTTTCATCATCATGCATTATGTTCTGAATAGAGGGACTGTGCTGGGGCTCAGGTCAGGGTACCTGGAGGAGGAGGTGGGCTCGGTGGTCTGCCTCTGGATCTTGGCCTGCTTGCTGAGCTTCTCCCTCAGGGCCATCTGCACCTCGGCAGGGATATCCGGAGACGTCTGGCTGATCTTCATAGCCGCCTCCAGGAGCTTCACGGAGCTCCGTCCATTCACCTTCACTTCCGGGGGTTGTTTCTTCACCTCCACCACTTTAGACTCTGTGATGGGTGGAGGGATGGGTGAAGGCGCCTCCGGGAGACTGACATGGAGGCCATTTTCAGTGTGGGCTGACAGAGCCTTGCTCCTCCAAATGGGCCAGCACAGCTTCCAAAAGACAAAGAGAGAGACTACCAACAGGGCGAGGCCACAGAAACCCACGACCACAGCAAGGAGACTAATAGAGATATCTACAAGTAACCAGACAGAGAGAGCCGTAGAGGCAGAGGAGACAAATAAACAGAAAGAGAGAGGTCGAGCAAGCAAGGGAGAGCAAGGGACAAAATATGACAGACAGACATGCAAGGGAGAGGGAGAAAAGAGGAGAGAAAGCAAGCTGTAAGAAAGAGGAGGCAGCATATGCACCTGTTTGTTAAGGCAGGACGATCTGAAGTCACACAGCCTCATTCAAGGAGCCACAGCATCGAGAGAATCACATGCTCACTAGCAGACTCATCATCAGGACATTTCCTATTCATATTACTACTCAGATTCAGTTTGCATAGACGGTACATCAGATGAAAGGGAGCTTAGTGTAGCCTATATTAGTATTGTGATTTAAAAACTATTTAAAAACAAATTTACCAAACAGACATCGAGGTTAAAACCAAGACTTTAAAGTAAAAGGCTGAAAGGAACAGGAATGATTTCTGTGTCTGTGTCTTCCACCTGTTGCCGTTTCGCCATTCTGGATTAGATCAGGAGGCAGTTTTGAGCTCTTACCAATAACCCGAAACACACACTCACAAAAGGTAAACACGTTACAAACACATCAAACCACCTGTGGCGTAATTAAGTTTGAAAAAGTAAAAGGAAAAAAGTTGAGCTACCTTTTCGACTAACTTAATGCATACATCACTCTGCAACTACTGCTCCCTGGCGTAAAAAACCCAGAGGAAACTCACTTCAAATGGAGATTTAGGGAGAGAAGAAAAATGATGATTTCATCCTATTTACCTGCGTTCCCTTTACCTGGTATGTTGCTCTCCAGGGGGAATATATCCGCACATTTCTCCCGGTCGACATGCCCCGCAAGACAAAGTTCCGTAACGATTTGTAGAGCCCGTTGGCACAAGCTGATACTGTCCTCCGTCCGGACACTCATGTCTCTCCTGTTAAGCCATTGCACGCCGGAAGA
>OOFE01013651.1:0-15127 GCA_900323365.1 Monocentris japonica
GTTGTGCGTTCAGAGATGGTATTCTGCATACCTTGGTTGTAACGAGTGGTTATTTGAGTTACTGTTGCCTTTCTATCATCTCGAACCAGTCTGCCCATTCTCCTCTGACATCAACAAGGCATTTTCGTCCACACAACTGCCGCTCACTGAATATTTTCTCTTTTTCGGACCATTCTCTGTAAACTCTAGAGATGGTTGTGCATGAAAATCCCAGTAGATCAGCAGTTTCTGAAATACTCAGACCAGCCCGTCTGGCACCAACAACCATGCCACGTTCAAAGTCACTTAAATCCCCTTTCTTCCCCATTCTGATGCTCGGTTTGAACTTCAGCAAGCTGTCTTGACCACGTCTACATGCCTAAATGCATTGAGTTGCGGCCATGTGATTGGCTGATGAGCCATTTGTGTTAACAAGCAATTGAACAGGTGTACCTAATAAAGTGGCCGGTGATTGTATACCTCTGAATGCTGGCTGAAGGAACTACCCTGCCCATTTACAAAGCATTTTGCATAGCAATAAATTAAACTGCAATTTAAAAAGGAATTGCATTTTTATTTTTTTTTCAACATCAAAGCAATTTCATAAAAACATTTCAGAAAGTGATTTAAAGGTTGAAGGACTTTGTTAAGTTGTTTGAGTGGGTTGTTCCACAGTCTCAGTGCTTGGATCACAGAAGACTGATCACTTAACTCTGTATATATGTACCATCCATTCTTTCACAAGCTGGTCTTCTCAGTCCTTACTTATTACTTGTATATATATCAGTGTTCATACAGACATTCCAAAATGAAATTCAAGGGCTTTCAAGTACTCTTTCAAGCACAATTTTTTTCCATTTTCAAGGGCTTCACTCAAAGCAATTAATTCATTTTCAAATATAATATTTTAGTAAACATAAATAAATGATGTGATCAATGTCTGTCCCTCTTAAAACTAGTCATGTACATATTCAATTCACCAATGTGAACTATTCAGTGAAGCACTGTTTGAGGCTCAAATATTACATGCAGGAGTATATGTATTCATATTACAGTACAATTTATATATTCAATGAGAACTTATACATGTCACTCTTTTTCGGCCTATATAACTGTATTCATCCATTACTTATCACACTCTTTTTAGGCCTATGTACATCTCTGGCTACATTTCTGTGTCTGGCAAGAGTCCAACAAGCTCTGTTCTTTTCTCCTAGAGAGATTTTCTGAAGCCATTAAACCTCACTATACAGTCCCTTGGATGAGAGGACCTCTCTGCCTCTGTGGCTGCTTTTTCAATCTCCCTTTCAATATCAATATCCCTTTCATCTTTGTACTGTTCTTTACCTTTCATCTTTCCCCCCAAGAGGGTGTCAAGGCATGACACTTGTGACTCAAATTTCGATCCATTTCTAGAAACTTCCTCTTGGAGGAAAGATTGGTATAGTTTTAGAGCATTATCACAGGCACTCTCCGGGAACCGTTTTAGTTCGTCAAGAAGTGTGAGCAGTTGTTTAAATTTTCTCTCACAGGTCTCGGGCAAGGCTACCATCAGTTGCGGCTGCAGAGAGGCAGCCTGTTGGACAAATGTTGACTGGACTGCAGTTTTATTCAGCAGCTTCCTCAACAGAGTGAGGAGGCAGTTCCTACAGTTGACCTGAAACTCCAAAACATGTCTTTCACTTACATTTATCACTTGTTTCAATGCCTTTGTGGTTGAGAACCCTATGTCTGTTTTTGTAGGGGCTAGGGCATCCTTGTCATCTGTAGAGTATTTAGCAATCTTTACAGGGTCTTCTGTAACCTGTGGTTCTAGCACTGCACTCATCACACTATTAACCATCTCCACCCAATCAGCGGTCATGAACAGACCATTGGACTGTCACATTGGTATTTCTTAAAGTAGCCTTGCAGTAAGTTAGAGACAAAAATAAAAAAAATGGAGCTTGGCTGTAATGAACTTATCGGCACATTTCCTTCACCACAGAGAAGGTCTTGCAATTTGGTGTTGTGAATCTTTTATCCTGCTCCACTGTTTTGATGAAGGTGGTGATATGAGGGAGCACCTGTAATGCTCTTGTGGCGACATCAATATTTTGCACCCACCGATGTGGACAGAATTTCATAGGGAACTCTTCTTGCTGGTGTGTCATTGAGGAGCCTATAGAAGGCACATAATGTGTTGTCAATGTCCCTTCCAGTTGCACTGAATGCACTTCTAAAAGCATTGTGGATATTATGTAGAGAGCAAGTCCCAATGTCAATGAGCTATTTGTCAGTCACTTCTGGCAGGACATTTGTTTTGAAGTCTCTGTAGAACTTGTGGTCCACATTGGGTCCATCCACTGAGATTTGGAGGTGGTTTGAAAGATTCAGCTGCGTAGTGAGCTCTGTGAAGTGTGAAATGCAGTATGCAGACGCACCCCATGAAGGCTGAATGTGTTGTTACCTTGTTTGTTGTAGGGTCTACGAACCTTACATGCAAGTCCATTTGCTTGAGCTGAAGTTTCCTGTTGAGTGATTCATCAAAGAGCAACACATAACCTTCATTCCAAGGAGCAAGACCATGGTTGACCATGTAGGAGGTTGTCTTCTCTCCACAGGCAAAGGATCTTGCAATTGCACTGTCAGGGAACATCATCTCAAATAACTTCGAGTTGTCTTCAGCACTCTTGCTGGAGTAGTGAGAGGTGACACTTTTCAATGTTCAAAGGATCTCAGCACGCCAGGAATCGTTGTTCCGTACCCATGAGCTGACATCTTTAGATGAGGGATTTGGTTGAGGATTCTGTAAATAGAAAAAGACAGTTTAGCCTCCTCCAAGTCCTCCATTATTTCATGTCACATCTCTCAGTTGGATTACCCACTTTTACCTAATTAAATTATCATAGTCAAAACTATACATATAGCATTTAATAATCACCACTATGAACAATAGTTATGTAACAAGCAATGCAACAACACATTATCCAATGGAGCACGACTGAGAACTGCCTTTCACACTTCACAGAGCTGACGAATCAGCTAGACCTTTCAATGGATGGACCCAATGTTAAAGGCCCAATCTGGGATTTATTTGGCTATATCAAGTATGGGCTATTTGAAGAGTAGGAGTTGCTGATGGAAAATAATCTCTTAACTACCAGATCCCCACATAACTCAAAATACAGGTCGTTTTTGCTCCAATGCAAATGTAAACAAACACTTTACAGCTTAAAAATATAGCTGTCACATACTATCAATCATTGTATCAATAATTTGATCAATTTAACATTTTTTTTTAAAGCCAGTAGGGCTACCATGGTACCAAAGGGGGCAGATTGTGCCTTTAATAAGTCAATTTTACTATCAATCCTGTGAGCGGGACGGGAAAAATATTTGTCTAATGTCAATTCAAATATTGAGTTTGAGTGGTGCTAAATGGAGCAAAACAGGCCAGGGTTGCCACCTTCATTGTGAAAAAATAAGGGACACCTTGCCAGCGGCCCCATGCCCAGGGGACACAAATCAAGCGGGGGGACTGGGGATCCTCCCCCATGAGATTGAGTGTCAGACACTTCATTTCCTGCATTCTGGTGAATTTTTATGCACCAATTTGTGCTTTTTATGCATCAATTTGCTCTGCTACTCTCAACATGAATGTAAAGGAAATGAAGAGTCAATAAAAGCAAAGTAAGTTGCATCAATTATATTAAGGATTAAAACATTAGATCATAGACCTGGGCAAAATGTTTGGTCTGTCAAAATAACCTATTTGGTATATTTGGAAGAAGCAAGAACCCATTGATAAACTCGGAAATAGCAAATGGTAGACCACAGAGACCACTATGATGGATGACTGAATACACTTATTTATGAAAATGAATTCCTTTTTTTACTGTCAAACTGATAAGAACAACTCTCCTGGATGTAGGAGGCACTGCAATAAAGATCAGCCTGTTCCAGAATGAGGGAAATGTGGAGAAACAAAATAATTGCTAATTTATCTCAGTTATATATATAGCTAGGCTATATAAAACAAATCTTCAGTCCAACACCTTTCAGGAAGGATGGGGTAGCCTAGCCTTTGGAAGATTAATTTCCACCAAGTGGGTTATTGGTTAAATTTCACTCACTCACTCGCACACACACTCACAGAGGGGGCGGGTCTTCTGCTTACATCCTCAGAGAACTGTCAACTTGTGTATCTGGAGAATGGCACGACTCTAAACACAGTACGATCTAATAACATCAGTACAGTTCTGGGGTATTATGAATTGAGCGATTCCACTCTGCGTCCTCTGCCCTTGTGCTGCTCGGACGTGGTAGTCCCCTGCTGAATGTTGCTTCAAATATGGCAACTGTACAGTTTGTACTCATTCCCACTGACAGGACTGACCCACTCGTGGTCCGTCTGCCACTCAGTTCTGTATTTGGACAGCCTCTTTCTTTTTGCAGGCGGACTTGAGCTAGAGGTTATTTGCCGACATTTTAAAAGCACAGCGCATCTGAGTCTGCGTAATCAGGGCAGCGATGACACTGACTGACAGACAACTTGCTTGTCATTCTGATTTAATACTTCTCCGCTATGTCTCGTGAAACTCTTTTGGTTTTATTATTTCTCATGTCATTCCAAGCATGTGAAAACGTAGTGTATGCATTAGAGTAGGGTGTGCACAAAAATACGGGACAAATCGCGTGCCGTATTGATCCAGTAAGGGACAGTGCATTTTATTTTTCAATACGGGACGATCCCGTATTATATGGGACGGGTGGCAACCCTGCCAGACTGGTCACTGGGCGTCTGTTCTCGCATCCAGCTCAAAACTGTGTGATACAAGCCCAAAATTCAGAGATGCACAGGAGCGGGATGAGACAGGAGCAAAACTGTCAGAAGCGGGCGGGAGTGAAATGCTGACTATCACAGATAGGACTTGCTCTGTGAACACTATCCAAAGACTATGGCCAATATCAATAGAGAAAATTAACAAATATCACAAACATTATCTGACAGACAAGGCTGAGGGCTCAAAATGCCCCACAACGAGCCCTTCTCAAGCTGTCATCTTGATACACACGGCAGGGCATTCTCCCTCACAGTCACTGTATAGTGATTATTAGCTGTAGTTCTGTCAACGCTGCTTTACTTTGTTCGGACAAAATAGTTCCAAGAGAAGTGCTTGTAAATGCGGTGATCTCGTTTTTGTAATTTAATAATACGTTAACATAGTAGCGAGTACCCTTGCCTCCTTATACCAGCCAGCTCTATTAATAGCATTCAGACGAAGCACGAAGACAGCAAGTGCATTGACAGACAACGTTAAAAAAAAAAAAATCCGTCACACCAGCATTATTCACCCCCCGCTTACAAGAATGTGCGCGACACCATGAATCCCCGCTCCTAGTAACTAGCTTACTTACGTTAGCTAGCTAGCCGACACCCTACTATCCATGTTTATCAATCAATCATCCGATCATTCCCTCTAACGTTAGAGAATAAATTACTTTCTTACCTGTTCATTTCGTATCGGTTGAGGCCCGAAGAAGTCTCGAACTGAGGCAGAGGCTGTAGCACGGCCGAGGACTGTCTGGTGTTTTGCCGACTTCATGTGGCTCTTCAGGGCCGACTCACCCATACTCAATAGGTTAAACTCTTGAAAAATTTTTACATCTTGCACGATGAGGTGTTGTTTGGCACAAGCCAATCGCTATAAAGATCAATTTCCAGGGAGAGCGCCGCATAGTGGTGTCGGTGACGTGTCAGAATTAAAAAAAAGAAAAAGCTGAGCGTTTTCTGATTCTGAGCAATTTAATTATAATGACTTGATGAACAAAACTTTGGTCAAAAAGTAAGACCGTTATGTGGGCTATTTTCAAGCACTTTGTGCGAACCCTGATATATGCTATCCATCCGCTGTACATCCTGGTTCTACATCATGTTTGTGTATTATATTGTATTTAGGCCTTGTATTTTATATTTTTGCAATATTTTTATGCTGCTGCAACCCCAGAATTCAATAATCTATCTATCTATCTATCTATCATCTATCTATCTATTTAACCTTGTTTAAAGATCTTAGACTTCAATCTGGTTTATATAGGGTTAAATGGTCTGTAATTTAGCTTGAGAACAGACCTAGCCAAGTTTCAAAATTGATCAGTAATATCTTAAGACCAACGTGTCGACGTTCAGTCTCACCGTCTCTTCTGCTGGTGCCTCACTGCTGACAAAAGACACGCGGAAGTTGGTGCAGTGGAGAGTCCCAAAAGTGCCGCGCTGTGACTGCTCGTCCTGGGTGAGCTTCAGTACTGTACCAGCACTACAGAACACCACCTCGCCTGCAGCACATCATCATTAATAAGGACTTGCTTTTGAAAACTCTGTCATAAAGTGCTTCATAAACAAAACTAGAGTCTACTAATCTAACTACAAAACTACAATATGTCAATATGGCTTAAAATAAAAAAAAAAAAATAAAAAAAATGATTTGAATTAAAAGTTAAATATGGCCTCCTATTGGCCAAACTTTGTTTACCCCACATAAAATAAAATAAGATTTTTTTTACCCAGTGAAAAACATTCTTCTGTGAAGGCATGAAAAGACAGACAAATTAAAGTGAGCATTGGACACAGCATGTCAGTTTTACCTGGTAATAAATCAGGGTGTTTCTCCTTCTTTGGGGTGTCCTTCTCTGATTTGATTTCCTGTGAAAAAAAAAAAAAAAAAGCTTTCTGTTTAATCTTCGTTATAGCATCAAGCTTAATCATTTTCATGCATTTTTGTGCTCATATCTACCATTATTGTGCAAATTGTGGATGATAATACTGTTATCATATGCTGATATTTTTTCCTTACAACCTAAACCTAGATGTTCTAATCTCTTGCTCACAATCTTAAAGCATGATAGGCCTGGCCGATATTACTGCCTGTAGTAACACTGCCATACTTCTAAATGTCAGCGGAAGTTTCGAAGTGAAGGAAAGCTAGAGTCAACTCATTTGTTTATTACCTCATAAATACCTTTACAGAATACTTCAGTGGCTGAAGAATATTTCCTAAACTTAAAACAACTTAATCAGCTTTGTATGTTTATGTTTTTATTTGGCCATAAACAGGGTAGTGAAGCAGATTCAAGTGATTCTACCTGAAAATTATAGATAGATATATAGATAAGGCTCTTTCATGAATAGCAGTTTAAGCTTCACAAAGTAATTACCTTTCTACATTTGTATGAAGGGGCTTACCATGTCCAGCTGTATTCATCTAAGTGAAATCTAGCCCTCACACATTAAGACTCAAAATGCCTTTGTTCAAGTTCAATTAGTAACTAAAACTACATTTCGGGAAGAAAAATGACTGCAAAACACAGGAGAGTTAAACAACTTTCACGTCAAACTTTAGTTCTGTGATGAGGATTTTGAGTAATCATGTTTTAAACACTGAAGTAAACATGACAGGGATAGCCTTTCCACAAGGCAACAGTACACACGTCGTGCCCCAGCAATAATGTGGCAATCAGTAACACTGACAGTTGCACCCCCTTGGTCAATCAGTGTAATTTTGAAAATGTGGAACACAGCAGTGAAATGCACCTATGAGGTAACATAATACACCCTCAACTCTTGGCTGTAAGCAGCTGACAGCATTTCGAAATGTATGACTTCAACAGAATTCAATAGACTGTTAATTTCTGGGCAGTTTTTGACTGGGAACTAATAATTTCACCATTGATAGATGTGATTTTGTGTCAGCCTGTTAGCTAGCTAACCATAGTATCTGGTTAGCCATCACTTTCTTGTTAAAGCTGCACACAGTAACATTTTCCTGAAAAAAATATTGCTTTATTTCCATTTTTGCAATCGGGCATGAGTGGCGGGCAAGCGATGAGGTTCTTCTCGGTCTACAGGAAGTGATGCGTTTTCATATTAGAAAAACAAGGAAGAGAACTACGGTGATCTGTGGGCTATATCACAGTAGTTGGTGCAGTGTAGCATGGCAGATGCAACTCTACTTGCATTAAGATGCTTCAAAAAGAAGAAAACAACAATGATACACACAGACTGATGATGCAGAATACATCTTATTTATTTGTTACTTTAAGGGAAAAGTTGCATATTGTAGCTTTCTACCGTAAAATAGTTCCTGATAAATTTAACAAAGTGTAGCTTATAATGAATCAAACTGTTGAATAAAGGCTCTGTGATTGAGTTCAGGACACTAGTGGAGATGGGTGGCCGTGACATCACACTGCACAGATTGGAAGACATTTGTGTCAGTAGATGGGGCTAGGTGACCTTTCACTAATGATATTGCCTTGGTTAGCACTTTCTTTGCTAAGATAGTGATAAAACAAAGTGTAACAAAGGGAGGAAAAAGGTCTGGAAACAAGACTAAGGTACTGTTAGCAAAATTGAGGTTAGCTAACAATACAATCATATGATGCAAGCTGGTAATAATATAGTAAGTCAGTGTATCTTGCAAAATTCACCAACCCCTTTCATCATTTTACCAATCACAGACCTTTCGGGAAAAAAGAAATTTTAACACCAAAACGATCCCAAAACATACAGTGGGATCCAAAAGTCCACTACCAAGAACTTGTTTCATCATTTATCAAAAACAAATTATTTGCCAAATGATATTTCTTTACTTATTCAGTAATAAGTATTTGTTTGTTAGTATTTACTAAAAGACATTTTTTCAATATTTGGTATGTCCACCGTTTGCCTTAATCACAGCTTGGCACTGTCTAGCATTGATTGTACAAGTTTTTGCAGAATTTGAGAATCCACATTATTCCAGCACTCTTTTAGAGCATCCCAGAGAGTGTCTTGATGTTACGGTATGTTTCACCTTCTCCCCTTTCAAATGTTCGCAAAGATGTTCAATGGGGTTGAGGTTTGGTGACTGTGGAGGGAAAGCCATGCAAGTCAGCACTTCTTGCTCTTCCTTGGACTTCAAAAAGGCCTGGCATAGTTTAAGGTCATTGTCCTGCTGGAAAATGAATCCTCTTCTACACAACTTTAAGCCAGAAGGGATGGCATGCCTCTGCAGAATAGAGTGGTACTTCTTTGGTCAATGTGTAGGTGATCCTGTGCAAGTCACCAAATCTGGAATAGGTAAAACATCACCACACCAGAATATTTCCACCACCATGTTGGGACTGTAGGTTCTATGCTGTTGCATTAAACTCTTATGCGTCCGTCTCCTTAAGATCTCCAATTGCAACAGTTAAATTCAAATTTTGATTCATCTGTAAACAAGTCTTGCAGTCTTCAACAGTGAAATTTTGGTATTGTTTGGCCCATGCTAAATATTTAGACATGTTTTATATTAAATATATGGTGTGACAACCAAATGATGTGCGAACAAGATATTCAGATATTTCAATTTCAAAGATCAAAGATCTACAATTTTTGATTTGTATCAGTTCTAAATAATGTAAAACAAGGTGCAACATCAATTCCACAATCACTTCCTCAGGCTCTTAAGTCTGCTGTCTTGAATGTACGGTCATTGACCAACAAGTCTTTTGGCTTGACAGCAATGGATTTACTGTACTTAATGAACCAGCCCCCTCTAATTTTAAGTTCTTCAATGCTTCCAGAGGTAATGGTAAAGGAGGGGGCTGTGTCTGTATCTACCATGGCTCCTTGTAACATAAACAGATGTCACTCGGGATTTCTCTACATTCGAATATCTTGCAATGCTCCTTGAGAGTGACCACAATGTCCTTATGCTAACCATCTACCACCCACTAAACCTTAGCACAGGCTTTGTTAATGAGCTCGGGGAGCTTTTTTCTGGGATCTCAACTGATTTTGATTTTATCTGAATTGTTGGTGATTTTAATATTCATGTCAATGTACCACAGACTCTACAGCCATAGACTCCATGGGACTTCTTAACTCATATGAACTCAAACTGTCTCTGGCCCTACACACAGGCTTGGTCACACCCTTGACCTGGTTATCTCTAAATCATAAAAACCATGTCAAGAATCTCATCATCTTTCATAGTGATCTCAGTCTCAAGCACCACACCGGTAATATCTGTAAAACAGCATACTATCACCTGCATAACATCTCCAAAGTGCATGGGATGCTCTCTCCAGCTGACTGTGAGAAACAAACATTCCTTTGTGTCATCAAGACTTTACTACTGTAATTCTCTCCTGTGTGGTCTACCAAAAAAACTCCATAACAGCTCTACAAAACGTCCAACATCCCGCGCCAGGGTTCTCACTTGTACAAGAATCAGGGAGCACATCACCCCAGTATTCACAAGAACTGACTTCAAGATTCTCATTCTAGTGTCTTCATAACCTTGCCCCTGCCTATATTAGTGATACAATTGTCAGATATGCTCCAAATAGATCCCTCAGGTCAGCAAACAGCAACCTACTATATATTCCCAAAACACGTCTGATTGGTGGAGAATCATCCTTCAGTCACAATGGACCTAACCTCTGGAACTCTTCCAGAAAACCTGAGAGCAATTGATTCAACTGATACCTTTAAAAAAAAAAGACAAAAAAAAAAAACATGCTTATTTAAACTGGTTTTTAAGTAGTCGATTGGCTCCTTCTGTGCCCTTTTGAATCAAGTGTCTAGAATTCAGTTGCAATCTACTTAGTAACGGAACTTTTCATACAAGCGGATGAGAAAAAAAGGCAGGTGCGTGCAGTGTGTTTACAAGCAACAGCTCAGTGAATGCCGGCGACATTAGTCTCCAGCACAACAGAGAACATAACGAGATGTGCGTTATTAATATATTATAGGCCAAAGTAGATATCGCAGTCTTTTGCAATGTGTGTATTGTGGTTATACTAGGATGACTATAATAAAACTATACATTGTGCAGCCCTACCATGGAGCTTGTATTTTATTCTGTACTCTAAGTTCCCCTCTGGTTTCAGTTTTCAAAACCTTGGGTCAAGTGCAGCAGCAATGACCTGATTTCTTGGGTTATCATCTGTATAAGTGACCTCTTTTGACCATCATGAAGTAGTCTCCTCTGAAGCAGCTGCCTGGTCAGTCTATGACAGTGTCATAGGCAGTGTCACAGGCAGTGTGGGTAGACTTCAGAAACTCCTTCACCAGGAGGGGAAGTGCAGACACTCACCACCACTTTTGAGGTCCAGGTGCCGTTTCCCACTCTGTGTTACTGCTGGGTCCAAAAGGGTCAGTGGCCATCTCTGTTCTAGTCAGCGATTAATCATATTATAGGTGCTATTCCACCTGGTATTTATATCTTGTACAAATTTGTGTTCAGGAGTCCTCATTTGTTTCCGCTTCATCTTAGGTTTGCTGGAAGCCAGTTCACTTCATTTAAAGTGTTCGACCAGACACCTTGCAGCTCCAAGCGCTTTGCTGATCTGAGGGTCTTTCAGTGCATGTTTCACAACCAGCTATAAGGTGTGGCATGCGTAGCGGACGACAGACACCCACCCATGTTTTTCCTCTGACATGTTCCAGCCAGCACAAAATTGGAGTCATTGTTGTGAACAACTCATACAATTCTGCTTGTCGGGATTCCACAGTTTGCTCAATCCATGCAGGGATCCAGGGTGCAGTGTGCCTCTCTTCTAGTGGCATGGTTGTAAGGCAGAAGCTAGTCAGTTCCCAGTCATCACAAGTGACAAGTGATACTAGGATATGCTTCAGTGGCTACACGAGTCCAGGCATCACTTGTGAGGGCAATCTTGTTCTTGGTTGCTGTTATAGCATCTCAAGGTTTATTTGTCACATACACAATCATAGTGGTACAAAAGTGCAAGGAAATACGCAGTGGTATACTCTGAATCACTATTCTAAAGTTGAAAAGGAAAAGGGGACTAAAACTAGGAGATATACAAAAAACTACTGGACATTATTCATTTTAGTTGGTTTTTAAATTCACTGAGCAGCAGTTGAAATTGAACAAACTTTTAGACTTACTTCACACTGCTCGCTAACGCCCTCCACGGTTTGTTTTGGTTGAAAAAGGCCAACAGTTTATAAAAGTTATTAGTGCGGATGGAAAGTTACGCGCAGTTATCTCCATACGAGCACCGTAAATATTGGTGGCTACTATAACCCCACCCTGTCATGTCCAGGTCATGTCTGCTCCATTGGCTCAAGTTATTAGCTCCTGCTAGCTAAGTTTTAGTTGCTGGTAAGCCTCGCTCAGTTAACGTTAGTCTACACTTCCGTCTTACCTCTGGGGTGACATAGGAAACAAACGACGGTTTGGAAGATTTCCCTCCTCCGGTTCCCAAACTCAACATTTCAGCTACTTCCACTGGCGAATTAGTTGCTAGTCCTGTCTGTGTCCAGAAAGAAACTACCCAGCTAGCCACTAACTCTGTGCTATCTACAGACAGAACTGACAAACTGACAACCGACTCCACTAACGTTACCGCGCCCTCAAGGGAGCCGAATTTGACGTCATCCCCGCCCAGCTCTTCTTCCTCAGTTTTGTATTACGGTGGTTGGCAAACAACTTAAGGGTGCATTACCGCCACCAACTGATCTGGAGTGTTATCTCCTCATTGATCCTAAGGGGATTTTAGGCGAAACATTTCAGATGAAGCCGATCACAAAATTGAGAGCTCTCCTATTTCTCAGGAGATAAAGAAGAGACAACTCTGAGCAAAAGATTTTTCCTTTGAGATAGTACCCCTCCCTTTCCTAAATCAACATTGACAATTAGACATTAGATTTCCTATCTCCAGATAATATGTAAATCATCTCTAATGATGCGTTCCATAATTTTACAAAAATTAGATGTCAAGGCAATTGGTCTATAATTTGAGGATTTAGAGGAATCCTTTCCAGGTTTCCTGATTGGGGCAATTACTGCTCGCTTCCAACTTATAGGCAATCTCCCCTCCTGCCACAGCTTATCAAATAATTCTAATAATACCCCAAAAGCTGCAAGATGATTGTAGCAGACAGGGGGGAGTGGGATGGTTGAGGTCAAGGGCTGGATGCAAGAGATAATGAAGCTGGTGGGCAGGTTCTCCCTGCATCCCGCGTCTGCTGCGGCCAGTTAAGTTCAATTGCAGCCGGAACCGTTCGATACACGGAGAGCCTGTCTCGGTTAAACTCAAACAGTCTTTTATTCAGGAACGTGGGGGCAAGGGGGTTCTGTGTTTGGCGTTGGTGCTGCAGGGATAATCCACCTGGGGAAAGACACACATTGCAGGGAGTGAGAGAAGGAGGGTAAGATGGGGATTTAGTCAGCTCCAGCCCACCAGCTCCACCTCCCCCACCACAGCAGGGACCTCCTCACAACTGCACACCTTAGAGGTACCCTACTCCTCCCCCTCATCACCCTCCACAACGACGGTCCTTTCTATCCTGGAGAGGGACGTTAACAGACTCTTCAAGAGACAGAACCCCGCGTTCCACTTCGTTGACTGTTCAGCCATTAGTAACCCGGGTAAGTCATCCACCTGGGTTCCAGGGTCAATTGCACAGGTCACAACACAGAATGATCAGTCCAGGGGCATCATATACATAGAAATAGGCCCCAAAATTTGGTCCTTGGGGCACTCCACAAGTCAGCAAGGCAGGCAATGACATATAATGGCCAATACAGATAGAACATTTCTATTTGACAAATAGGAAGCAAACCAATCAAGGGCTGTCCCAGATATACCCACTACTTCAGCATATCAAGAAGAATACTGTGCTCAATGGTGTTGAAGGCAGCACAATTGCCAAGCAGCAAAATACTATACTCCCCAGCATCAACACGCTTTAAAATATCATTAATGACACTGAGGAGTGCAATTTCAGTGCAATGGTGGCTACGAAAACCTGACTGGAACTTGGTCAAATGCATTATTGTTTTCCACCACATCTAAGAGTTGCTTGGCAACCAGTTTTTCTAAGATTTAAAATGGATCTATACTTTTGAGGGAGGGATGGATCAAGACCAGGAAAAGCTGAATACTGGCAAGTTTAAAATAACCCAGGACAGTGCTGGACATAAGGGAGCTGTTGAGGAATAGAGAGTAAGCTGGGACCAATACAAGACCTCTTTAAATAGTGTTGTGGGTAAATGTCTATGACAATCGCATATGGGATACAGTGTCAATTAGATCCTGAAAGGAGATGGGGCGGAACTGATTCAGCAAGCAGAAAAGTCCACCATAGCGATAGAGGAAGATGAAATCATAGATCTAATACCAATGACCTTGTCAATAAAAAAGGATTTAAAAAAATGTTCACAGTCATCAATGGAAAAGACAGGAACAACAGTGGGAGCCGTATTTACTAGTCCATTAACTGTGCTAAAGAGGAGCCTTGGATTATGTTGTTTACCTGTGATCAAGTTGGCAAAGTAGGCAGCTCTCGCATTTTGAACTTTATGATTAGAAAAAGTCAGTAGTTCCTTCATGTAGATAATGTGGACTTGGAGTTTGGTGGTTTTCCACCCGTTCCACCCTTCTACGTGCACATTTGACTAATTTTCAGTGGAGCAATGGCATCCAGAGCTGAAAAGCAGAGATCATTAAAACTGCAGACTAGGTTGCACCATATTTTTACTTAAATCTGCAAAAGCCAATGAAAATGTTTCGCCGATTTATCATTAACATTGGTATGTTTATGTTGTTGAGAGTCAACTAAAATAACTGTCTCGAAAACAATACATTTATGGTCCAACACAAATAAGTCCTCTATTGACATGGCATTTAAATTGCTAGGGAGATACCAGGTGGTTGCTATGAAGTACTAGGTGGTTGCTAGGGGGTTTCAATTTGGTTGCTAGGGTGTAAATGATGGTTGCGAGGGTGTTACTAGTTGGTTGTTAGAGTGTACTAGGTTGTTGTTAGGATGTTACCAGGTGGTTTCTATGGTGTACGAGAATCAGAATCAGAATCAGACTGGGGTTTATTGCCAAGTAAGTTTACACATACAAGGAATTTGCCTTGGTCTGATGGTGCAACATTTAACAGAAGAAAAACAAGTCAAAAATATAAGAAGGAACAAGTCAAAAACATAAAATCTAAAAAAAACAAATTATTATAAATTATAAAAAAAAGACAAAACATATAACAAGACAAGAGATGTGTGCAATAAGGTGCAAGTGGGAAATATGTGCAAGTTGCCTATTGTAGTGTCTGTGTGTGTGTGTGTGTGTCTGTCTGTGTGTGTGTGTGTGTGTGTGTGTGTGGG
>OOFE01013653.1:6881-18641 GCA_900323365.1 Monocentris japonica
TATCAACAATTATTACCTTGTTGTTCAGTGAGTACACGGTGTGTGTGTGTGTGTGTGTGTGTGTGTGTGTGTGTGTGTGTGTGTGTGTGTGAGAGAGAGAGAGAGAGAGAGAAAAAAGAGAAACCAAAGGGCTCCTCAGTGTCTCACTATACAGCCCCCCCGTTCTCTCTCTCTCGCTCAGTGACGGAGCAGAGATCGAGGACAGTGTTGGTTTTGTGGACCGCTGCCAGGCCATGCTGCAGAGGCTGCGGGAGGTCACTCCACAGCTCGACACAGATGGCATACACAACATCTGGATCGTCAAGCCTGGCGCCAAGTCCAGAGGGAGAGGTGAGAAGGGTCAGAGATCACCAGACAGTTGGTGTTGAGTCTGCCTGACTAACCTGTTTCCCCTGCCTCCTAGGTATCATGTGTGCCAAGCGTCTGGATGAGATCCTCAGGCTGGTAGACAGTGACCCAGCCCTAATCAAGGACAGCAAATGGGTGGTGCAGAAGTACCTGGAGCGCCCCCTGCTGGTCCACGGCACCAAGTTTGATGTTCGTCAGTGGTTCCTAGTCACCGACTGGAACCCTCTTACCGTCTGGTTCTATAAGAGGTGCTACCTGCGCTTCTCCACGCGGCCTTACTCACTAGATACACTGGACAGGTAAGACAGGGAAATAATTTAAGGGGACAAGGTGAAAGAGGTAAGACCAATGAAAGAGTCCAGTGTCTGGCAAAAGATTCACAGTTTGGATGGTTTAGTACAGAACTAAAATCAAACAAACAACATTTTATCTGCCTATCTTTGCTATGCCATGTTATGGTGTGCTGCACTCTAGTCTGGTAAAAAACAACTCCTGGTGCATGCTGCCTACCTACATACCTTCAGTGCTTCCTACTGCCACCAATGTTGACACAAATTATTAAGAAACAAAAGAAAATATATTCCAAATAAATTAAATACTACAAAAAGGACCATAATACCTCCTACAAGTACTTTTCCCCTTCTCTCTCTCCGTCTCTTTACATTGCTTGTAAGCGCGTTGGGGATGGAATTGCATCCAGAATACATAGAATTCCAATCATAATGAGAGCCTGCCTACTTTCATATCTGGTTTTGAAGATAAAAGTCTGATTTTTGTGCATCCAGACCTGTATAAGACCTTTGTACCTCTGTCTTCTGTCCTCCATTTCCACCCTCCCATTTCCTCTCATTCGTCTTTCTAATCTGTGCTTCCCTTGTCCCCTTCACCCCTTCCTACCAGCTCTGTCCACCTGTGTAATAACTCCATCCAGAAGCACCTGCAGCCCTCCCAGCTACGCCACCCAGATGTCCCAGCAGACAACATGTGGTCGTGTGACCAGTTCAGGGTCTTTCTGTCCAGTCAGGGCCGGGCAGCTCAGTGGGAAACTGTGGTGGTCTCGGGGATGAAGATGGCTGTGATCCATGCACTGCAGACCGCACAGGATCTGGTTGAATCCCGCAAATACACCTTTGAGCTATATGGCGCTGACTTCATGTTAGGTAGGATTGGATCACTGTCAATCCTTTGCGTATAAATGCTCAGCCAAGTTGGCAAGCTGAGTGAACTCAATTCTCAGATACATTTATTTTCCTGAAGATGAGAGCCTACATTCTAAGTGTTACTTGGTTATCAAAGGTTATCAAATATTTTAGACATGCTTTTTCAAGTGCTAATTCCAAATCAGAAATGGTGACTGTATAAAAATGTGCAGTATGGATAGTAAAAGATGAAAAAAGAAATTGATCAACACTTAGCTATTTTGTTATTAATTCCATAGGCCCTGACCTGCGTCCATGGCTGATTGAGATCAATGCTAGTCCCACCATGGTCCCCTCAACGGCTGTGACAGCCCGCCTCTGTACTGCTGTGCAGGAGGACACATTACGAGTCATTCTGGACCGCAGAGGAGATCGTACTGCCAACACTGGAGGCTTTCAGCTCATATATAAGCAGGTGAGGAAGAGAGTTTGTTCTCCTGTTCAGGTTATTTTATATTATATTGGCCTAGATTGTCGGGATTATATACCGTGGAGGTCACATTTCTTTCTCTTGTTCCTGTTCTGTCATTTATGCACTCATTCATTCATTCTCTCCCTTTTCCCTGGTCTCTAGGCTTCAGTAGAAGTGCCACAGTATGTGGGCATCAACCTACTTGTTGAGGGCTCCCAGATCAAACGCCCTCGCCCACCTCCTCCTCCAAGGCCGTCCAACCCCCCCAGGGCTCGGCCTGTCCTCCCATCATCAAGACACTGTGGAACCATCAAGGAGAAGGAGCCTGTAGCAGAAAAAACAAAGGCTCCATCTAAGAAGTGGTTCAAGAGTGTAGTGAGCAGCGGGGTTCAACCGGCCCCCTTTCTCCCTCCTGAGCAGTCCATGGCCCTCCCCATTGAAACTTTCAGGCTTCACTTGCCTATGGACGTAATCAACTCCTCCCACCTAACCCAGTCCCACTCAATGGTTTGCTGGAGGAGGAGGAGACCTCAGGCATTGAAGCTCTGCTCAGGGAAAGTCCATCCCAGGGCCTCAGAAAAGCACCAAGGTCCTTCTTTGCCCTTGGAGGTTATAGGTCTACACGATCCAGACAAGGAGCCACCAACCCTGGAGCCCACACCTAGAGTCCTACACCCCAAGTACAGGTTCAGAAACACTGCCAGACACCAGGGCTTTCATCAGAGACTTGTCAACACTCATTGTCATGGTGTAATTAACCAAAACACCTGATGTGAGAAGGGACAGTCACCAGACCATTCCCATGTTCCTACTGTCACAACTGTCTTTTGCACTCAGTTGTTAGCCCTAAATTTGATATCTAGCCTTTTCCTGTTTTCCCCCACTACATTTAATAAATAATTTGGACGCAATGATGAATTATATTTTGATGTCAAGTCATAGATAGATAATGTACTGGCTTAATATGCAACTTACAGTAAAGTGTACTAACTTACTACTCCTATTAAGTTACTTTTTCCGAGGCCCCATGTCCGACGTGTCAGCGTTCAACTGCTTTGGACCGGAACTAATAACAAAGGTATCATGAAACAAATGTAGCTTTTGGATGGTTTCTGTTTGATTTTAGAAGTCATGTGGCATAGAGCAACTTTGTGCCGCAGTGGAAGAATGATGAGGAGAAAATGGGTAACAGAGACAGGATATTACAATTAATACATTAGCCAAAAATGGTTGTATACATCACTTTTACACCTTTACCACCCATTGTTCATGCTCTTTTTCACTCAACACAGCGCCTCTAATCATCACATCTGAGTAACTCGGGTATCATAGAATATTTCAACTTCCCCAGTTGTGTTTTACCACTTTGTTGGTTCGTTCGTGTGTGCTGAACGTGTAAACCGGCTATTTCCGGCAGTACTTGAACGCGGTATCACGCGAGAACATCCACGTTGGTAACGTCCGCGCGACCATCCTTCTACAACTTGGAGTTAAAATGGCAGCGTCTGTGTGCCGAGTTGGGAGTACTGTGGGTCGAGCCCTCGCTAAAACACGCAGCGTAAGTTATCCAAACCATTTAGGCATTTTGTCAGATGAAATGTCCCGGGAAAATAATACCCGGTTCTTGTTTTAGCAAAACGCAGGCAACGTCCATCGAAGAAGAAGGCCCACTTGCTAATTCATTAGCCGCTAGCTGGCTAAGCTGTTCACGGTACACCAACGGCCAGCGGTTTGCTAGCCGGGTAGCATTAGCTAACTTGTAGTGAACGCAAGGTCAACTATCAAGGAAGGCGTTATGGCTTGTCACAGCCACTTGATATGTAGCATCCGTCTTCTATGCGTGACATCCAAATCAAATTGCCGCCGTTTTGATCGCTTTCACCACTTGAAAGGCCATTCACGATAAGTTTGTTAGTTGTCCCCATTTGTCCTCCTAACCTAGCCAAGGCACCTGGCTAACGCAACGTTAGCTTGGTGACTTTGTGTCCATACGGTTGCTGTCAATGACAGTCCTGTTTGTGTGTTACTCGTAAAATGTTGTTTTCTTTGCTTATTGTCATCTCTAATCATACATTTGACAGTGGAATAAAATCAAATGGCTCTTTTCAGATGATGATTGAAATGCTACTTCAAGGTGTAAATTTCCTGTCAAATATATTCTACAAATGATGAAATTGGACATTCGCACGCTCAGACACGCTTATTGTAAGAAAACACCCTTCGATTTGTCAGGAAGCTCCATAGATTATTGTATTGTAGACACTGGCATGTTGAATGGGAGTATTCCGAGCCATGGTAGCTATTTAATTTTAGTTACACCTATATATATATATATGTGTGTGGCAGTGGTGCCAGTATCATCTGCCATACTTAACCTAGTTTAGAGGTGCCAAACTTGGTAGCATGTATGTTAAATAATGACAATTCCAGTTTCATGTATTCTCCTGATTGTGCTTCTTGTAGCTGGTAACATACATCTGTAGAACTGTCTCACTCCTGTCTTGGAAGAGTGGACTCGCAGCAATTTTAATGCAGCTATATAAAACCTATTCCACTGATCTGCTTTTTATGGTTATGAAAATTTCCCTTTGACTCTTAAAAAGCATATGGGTGTGGGGGGGTAATATTGCTTGCAAGGTAGGTTTTAATTAGGAATGACTATCTCCAAAAGCGTACAGCAACCATACAGGGACACACTTAAATCCATTTGAACTCATTTAAATGCCTTCTGAAAGGAAAATATAGAAAGTGCTTAGTTTCTTGGAAGTTGGCATAAGAAAATGTGATTAACATAGAAAATATTGTTATTCTAAGAAAGTTATTTTGAAATAAATCTCATAGTCTCTTTGCTCCCTCTAGCCCATTCTCTTGTCTCTGAGGCGTGGACAGGCCTCAGTCAGCTACGCCCAGAGCCTGGTGGGAGCCCCTGAAACCCGCCTCACTGCCCTGGACAATGGCTTGAGGATCGCCTCTGAGGAGACTGGACATGCTACATGCACTGTAAGAGCATCACATTAGGGTACTCTTTTAAAACCTTGTGCTCTGATAAGGCTGTCATCCAGTCTAGACTTGAAAAAAAAAAAAAAACATTGCTATATGCCTCCTCTCTTCCCTATCTCAGGTTGGACTGTGGATCAGCGCAGGTAGTCGCTATGAGAATGAGAAGAACAATGGAGCGGGCTTCTTCCTCGAGCATATGGCTTTCAAAGTATGCATCATCTCCTAGTGTCAGGCTTTTTGACCACAAGTCTGTTAGAGAACTTTAAAGAGAACTTTTACCCCTTTTATGCTGAAGGACCTTGCTCCTGAAGCCAATCAGCCCCACCTCACACACTTAGAGAGAGAGAGACAGAGAATTGCCAAAGGCTGTGCAACTAAGTAATAGAAAAGGAGAAATAGAAATGGGTGCCAATAATCATGGCTATAGCCACTTTTCAGTTTTGAAGCCAAAAAACTTTTTTTTTAATGTTTGTATTATTGTTTGATCATGTGATGTTAAATGAAACAGATTAATGTGTGAGAAAATAAAGTTTTCAATTCCAATTATTTCAGAAGATATTGTACAATATCTGCATAAATTATGAGGGTGCCAATAATCCAATAACCTGTACCATTTAGTCAAACAATGCTATTACAGAGCTCTCTTCCTCTACTTCCACTTGTTTTCTCGCTTATCAGGGGACCAAGAAGCACCCCCAGACAGCCCTGGAGCAGCAGGTGGAGTCCATGGGTGGTCACCTGAGTGCCTACACCTCCCGGGAGCACACCGCATACTACATGAAGACCCTGGCCAAAGACCTGCCTAAAGGTGAGATGGCTAGTTACCCACCGTAGACAACATGGAAATGTGTTCAGTATCATATTAGGCTCAATATGTTTCTTACTGAAAGTAGAAACTTAGTTTACTTACAGTGTCCTAAGATTTTTACTGCCCCATAAGACATAATTACCATAATATATCTGCAGGGGGTTGATGGGGTTGTTATATCAATGACTCAACGATTACTTTACCATGATGCTGAGATTTCTTTCAAAACTCACTCTTTGGCCCCTCCTTTTGTCTCCCTCTGTGTTTCCACAGCCGTGGAGCTGCTATCAGAGGTGGTGCAGAACAGTGCACTGAGTGAGGCAGAGATTGAACAACAAAGAAGTGTTGTGCTGCGTGAGCTAGAGGAGGTTGAGGGCAACCTGCAGGAAGTTTGCCTGGACCTGCTGCATGCCACTGCCTTCCAGGGCACCGCTCTCGGACATAGCGTCCTTGGACCCTCAAACAATGCCAGGTAGGAGGAAATGCATATACATGCGTGCATTGAAGCATTCCTCACACCCTCAGGACAACTCAATTGCTTTCATCGGAGGCACGTACAATGTACCAATGGCTACTTTGACACTAAAGGCCTTCATGCTCAATTCAGATTTTTTTTTTTTTTTTTTTTTTGCTCAGATCCATTTTTTTGGTCAAACTGTTCACATTCATGTTTCAAAGTGACCCATATCCAACCTGAGTATGAACATGACCCTCATGCGCAAATGAACAACAACAAATGACGTCATATTTACTGGACTGTGTGTGTAAAGGGCGGACTTTGGCCTTTCTTCTTTGTGCTTAAACAAACCGTTTGAAATTTACTTGTGCTCTTCCCTTGGGTCCAGTGTTATTGATTGCGAACAGCAGCTAGTCTAAGTCACTCTGTCCGTTGGTCAGTCCCAAAAATTTCAACAATTCTGTAAAGCGAAGATGCTTTCATAAATGATGAAATTAAAAGTTTCTCAATAGCACAAAATTACTATAAAGAGCAGTAATGTAAAACGAAAAATCTAGGGTGCCTAAGAGTACATCCACACTAAGCCGTTTAAATTTGAAAACGGCGTTTTCGGGTCTAGTGTTTTCGTTTGAAAAGCTTGCCGTCCACTCTAGACCACCAAAAACAGATACCTCCTTCCATGGGCATGCGCAGACCACTCCAGGTGGCCGAGCAGCCGGCTCACTCACGGCTGGATCAAGTGACAGTCAAGCAGTGAAATGTCAGTGAAACATCATCGTTTTCGAAAGTCTCCTTTTTTGCCGTCCACACTACAGTACAATGGAGGGGAGGGGGGTGGGGGGGCGTTTTCAAATTTATCCACTTGGGAGAGCGTTTTTGAAAAGCTCCGTTTTGAGGGGGTTAAAAACACCACCTTAGTGTGGACGGGAGGCCAAAACGGAGAGATAAGTATGCGTTTTCAAATTGAAACGGCTTAGTGTGGACGTAGCCTAAGACTTGCACAGGACTGTATAATACTGAAGTGTCATAGGCACACGGGTGCTTTAGCTCTCTTGGTAGGGCAGCAGACTTTCATGCAGGGGTCCTGGGTTTTAATCCTGGAATACCTGCACCAATTCATCAGTTTGTCACATACAGTATTAACAGAAGCACATTTTCCTTGTAAATCCCTCACCATTTTCAGTGTGAATGATGGTAATCTTTGTGTAATTTTTATTTATTTATTTATTTTTCTCCAAGGACTCTTGCCCGTCAGGACCTAGTGGACTATATTAACAGCCACTACAAGGCTCCTCGCATGGTGCTGGCTGCTGCTGGAGGTAGGTCATCTTCCTCCTAACAAGCACCGTTAGGAGGCCTCTAATGTCTTTAGTCTGGTAGCCTGTGGATGTCTACTGTGCCTGTGATCAGTATCCCTTTGTTTGATTCGCCTCCTCTACAGGTGTGAAGCATGAGGAGTTGGTTGGCTTGGCCAAGACTCACTTCAGCGGAATGTCTTTTGAGTATGAGGGTGATGCCGTCCCTGTGTTGTCCCCCTGCCGTTTTTCAGGCAGTGAGGTGAGATTTGTGGGGGTGGTGTTTGCATGAGCATCTTGTTATTATCCAATGAACTTTTCCTGGGTTACATTGGAGAGTGTACTATGGTCTAAATGCTGTTTCAGAGACTTGTCCACCCCACCAATAACTGAAATGTAATTTTTATTTGGCATGAAAATTGTCAAATTCAATGATATTGGAGATCAGCACAACATAGCAGCTATAGGCAGCTTGAACCCAAAATATATTGTATTGGCCCTCAACAATCCATACTGGTGAAACCCTACCAATGGCTCAAACATTGAGATGAAACTGATTAGACAAGGCTATTAATTATAGTGTTATAATACAAATTTTCATTTTAACTCTGACTAAATGTTTTCAGTCAATGGTTTTAGTTTGCACATGCATTATCAACGTATAAGTAGAAGAAATCTAACACATGCGACACTGCTGTGCAGTGCATTTTTAACAGAATAATGCAGTGGCAAAAGACTCATTTGAAATGAATGAGCTTCAAGGCAGTGTGATCCTGGCCTGAGATTGAGCATGCAGCCTAGGTAGGGGTATTATTTTCACTGTCACAGTAATTGGATCATTAATGCATTGTCCTGCTGCTCTGTCCATATTTTGCCTCTCCTCAGATCCGTATGCGTGACGATGCTTTGCCTCTTGCACACATTGCCATCGCCGTGGAGGGTGCCAGTGCTGCCAGCCCAGACATTGTGCCACTCATGGTGGCCAACTCGATCATCGGAAGCTACGACGTCACCTATGGTGGTGGGAAGGTCAGAAAAATGGAACAACATCTTTTCACAGGCATTGTCTGGATTTCTTTGGGTTAATGCCAATTAGGAAAGCGAAATGAAATGGATAACTATAATTTTATGATCATATGAGCATCATATGAGCATTGTGTTACAAATGGTACCCCCTTTAAGCTTTGCCCACTCGAGGCTTTGCATGTCTTGAGTGGCCATTATGGAGGGGTAGATAATGCTCCTCTGAAAACCTGGGTCAGGGGCCTCATCCCTGCCCCTGGACCTGTCAAGAGGAACAAGACCTGAGATACACAGGCAGGCAGCACATGATCTTTTGGGGTAGATTAGTCTTTTAGCTTTGTAAATCCTTCATCTCTAACACCTGAATATATAAAAAAGCTGTATATAAAATAGTATTTCTAAATATTTGTTTTAGTTTACTTTTGTATATAATGGGTACAGTTTAAACATTCACAATAAAGTATTTGAAAGTAATTTTTCTGTGATTGGCACTTACTGGACTGTTGAGACTCCAAGCAGGTTTAAACAAACTAAAAATACACAAAAGATATTTAAAAGTACCACCAGACCCAAGTCTGATATCAACCCACTTCCAAAGCTTCAGAGAGCTATTTTAGGAAATGCTATTTTAGGAAATGCTGTCTTCTACCAATTGAAGGAAGATCACTTATACTCCTGTGTTTGTGTGTGGCACGCACACAGCATCTGAGCAGTCGTCTGGCCCGTCTGGCGGTGGAGGAGAAGCTGTGCCACAGCTTCCAGGCCTTCCACTCCTCCTACAGCGACACCGGCCTGCTGGGCATTTACTTTGTTACAGACAAACACTACATCGAGGACATGATGCACTGGTCCCAGAATGCCTGGTCAGTGAGGATCACAGGAGAGACACACTCAACATTGAAACACCGTTGTTGTTTTTTTAAATACATGTGTGTTGTTCCATGTTTGACTATAATATGACACTAATGTCGCTTCCTTCCAATTTCTGTTACTGTAGGATGAACCTGTGCACCACAGTGACAGAGAGTGATGTAACCAGAGGCAAGAATGCTCTGAAGGCCAGCTTGGTGGGACAGCTTAATGGTATTTAATGGATCTGTCATTAGCGCATACATACAAGCGGTCTCCCATGAGTCACAAGTCAGCACAGCTGTTTATTTGTCCGTTAGGAACAACGCCTATTTGTGACGACATCGGCCGACACATCCTGAACTACGGTCGCCGTATTCCTCTGGCAGAGTGGGACGCCCGGATTGATGTGAGTTGACACTCTGAAGCTAAGACTAGCTACAAACTAGTCTGCCAAAATTATCTGGTCGTATCAGTGGTTCACAGATTCAAAACTACCCCAGTTGACTTGAGTCGCCAGGTAAAAAAATGTTTTGATTGGTGTCACGTTGGAGATTAGGAGTCAGCAGGATAAGTTATATTGTTCCATCCTTGCCTAATTGTCTAGTGTGACCATATTTACAACAGTCGTGTGTGTGATACAATGCCTTTTCAAAATAGGTTAGGATTGTAAGTTCTCTACTGTCTCCAGCATAAGACTTCTTTATTTACAAAACATACACACATCTTTATATTGGTGCTCATGTCTGTTCCCTCCTGCCTGTCTCAATGCAGGCTGTGACCCCCAGGATGGTGCGTGACATCTGCTCCAAATACATCTATGATAAGTGTCCTGCGGTGGCTGCTGTCGGTGAGTTCTGCTACACTTTCAGTCTTGTTGTAACAAGGATTGGATCAGACAGTCCATGTTGTATGACCTTGCTCTAAACCTTCCCCGTCTCTGCCAGGCCCCGTCGAGCAACTGCCCGACTACAACAGAATGCGCAGTGCCATGTACTGGCTGAGGTTCTAGGACATCTATCATTGTGTTGCTCCTCGTGTGTCCCATATTTGCTCCTCCTCTTCCTTCCCACTTCCCCCTACTTCCTTTGCCTTGTCCATCACCGCAAGAGGGAAGATCTGAGGATTGCCTACACCTCAGCTCAACGACACAGGCAGCCATCCATTCTCCGTCATCTTCCATGCCTCCCTCTCTTATCCCGCCCACTAATCACTTAGATCGTCATGAGGGCGACAGCCAGCGTGCATGTTCTGAGTGTTGAGTTTCACTGTAATTAGCAATGATTACCTCTTGATTGTATTATACAGGTCTGTGCTGTCACCCGGTATTGTCTTTTGGAGGGGGGTGAGAGGGGTACTGTTGAATATTGAGCGATTCATCGTTATACCAGGACACTGTTCAACCAGTGTGGAGCAGAAATATATTTATAAATTGCTGTAACATTTTGTTTCTGTCCTCTATTGTACATAACAAGCTCTCATTCTGACAAAAATAAAATGTTGTGAAAAACATTTGTGATTGTTTCTCATGGTTCTGTAGTATGCATTGATTTGAGTGGCTTTATGTAGTAAGTTAATAAGGAAATAATGTTAATCAGGAAGTCTCTGTAACATCCATATGATGGACAAAACTATTTGCTGTTTTTCAATGCAATGTTCAACTACCATGCGGCTTTCATTGCTTCATTCTTTTTTCAGATTAAAATCATAACTGTAAGGAATATGCCCATCTACAAGAGCAACACAAAGTTAAATTGCTCGAGCCCACTTTATGTAAGCATTTGAGGCAGAATGACATCCCTCTAGCTTTGATTACTCATGGGTTGTTGTTTGTCATTGACCTTCATTTTAGTCACGTTTGTTAAACATTTTGCTGAAGTTGACACATAACCAGTCACACTACTATATAAAACACTCGTACTTGTGGATATGGAAAATAAGCAACACCCCAACAATTCAAAGAAAAAACATGCATGGAATTATTACTGCACTTTGTGGGCTACTGTACTGCTAAAACCATTGACTTCACTCACACCCCACTGACAACTCCACTTCCAGATCAGAACAAAGATGATTCCCCCTACAGTTATTTGCCAGGGCTAAAACTTCCATGCAGGAGTAAATTTCAGTGTTGCTCAATGTCTGGTACGCTTTCTGGCAAATAAGGACACCATACTGAAATCCAGATCACACATTCATAAGCAGAGCTATTGTCCCTACACTGTATGTTCTCTCTTAAAAGGGCCCTTACTGCTCTCTGAAATATGTGGTTAAGCATCTTGTATAAGAGCTATTTCCAGGACCTATGTCATAGCCTCAGCTATAAAGCAGGACCTGCTTTAGTATACACATTTTGAATCGTATGATGT